>JAXQQM020063331.1:0-53898 GCA_034641835.2 Pinus albicaulis | reverse complement strand
AACTGGATCTTTTATTGGAAAATTTCTAGAAGAAAATAATTCCTTCAGTTCTTAGGGAATATTGACCTCTTTTTTTCAAGTAATCCCAATTCCTATTGTTTATTACAGATCTACACTTGTTATCATGCACCTACCTCCTAAGTATGGTGAGTTGATTAGAAAAAGAAAACTAAGCTGAAAATAAAGAATATTTTGAAGGTTTTTTACATATTCACGTGCATGATTCATCCTTATAATATATTTTAAAATTCATATTTATCATTGAGTTACTTGGAATAGGTTACTACTTCACGAATCTAGGATTTCTGGAAGTCCCTTTTACGAAAATAGTAGTAATTGCCTTCTATTTTTTAGAACGTGTTTATAAGATTAATTTTAGTTGATTCAACTTATATTAGGTCATACGAAAATTCAATTTAATAATAAAATTTACCCCATTTCATTTTCACTTGAATAGGTTATGAATTTTATAGGTTAACTAGCTCAGTGGTTCTTGAAGTTCCAGTTTTTAGACTACTAATATTCTGCTTTTTCTAACACGTGTTAATAGGGGTATTTTGGAGTTATTCCACTTTGAATCATGTCCTAATACATCCTAATTAATAAAAAAAATTGTCCCATCCCATTTTCATTTTATTTACTTGGTCATTTGGTGAGTTGTCTCCTCCTGTAGCAAAAAAAGACTTCTTGTAGCAAAACAGGACTTCATGTAACACTCTTATAACACGTCTAAACTTGACCATAGTTGTCCCAAAATCTTGATTTTTGTCTCTTAGGCTTTAAAAATTACCCATAGGATAGAAATCCATCATTGATGAAGAATAAACACCACTTAGGATATGGATTTTTACAATGTAGATTAAGCCTAATTATTTGAATTCATGCTCTTACAATTTTAATCACAAATTTTTGATTAATTTCTTTTCAAAGTAACAATTCCGTTTCTGCAATTAGTTTAAGATTTGAGTTCATGAGATTCACCCCATTACATAATATCAATTAAACAAGGACACATTGTATGCCGCATATATAGTGTCGACACCTCTTAAGTTTATACGAACCCTGGGTTGATAATGAAATAGTCTCTTCGTTGTTGTCAGAGGTGATGAGATGAAAAAATATGGAGGACTATAATGGAGATGCTTTTTCTGTACAAGGATGTTCCCATAATAGAAACAAAAATATGTCCTTGAGTGGCAGATCGAAATCTAGAGGGAGATATAGATCTCCAAGAAAAATTGTAAAGGTTTGTTGGAAATTCGGAAAGGAAGGGCACTTCAAAAAGGACTGAGATATAAATCTCCTGAGAAAGGAAAGGGATATGATGATGCTCCTTCTATAGAGGTGAAAAACACCTTAGATGAAGGTGGGGATGTGCACTTAGATTCTTCTTCAAATACACATGTAGATCATGAGGCATGGTTGATTATCTAAGGTGTGTCCTTTCACTTCAATCCCCATAGGGAGCAGTTCTTTGAGTATAATAAGTATGATTGTGGTGATGTCCTATTACTAAGGGGATGATAGGAAGGCTAGAATCTTCAGATGCAGAAAATGCAAGCGGAAGTTGCAAGGTTGAAGGATTAGAACACTTCCTAGTGTTCTGCATATTCCTACACTGGATAGAAATTTAATTTATGTAGGCAAGATGGATGATGCAGGTGTAAGAACAATGTTTGAGAAGGATACCTACAATATGGTTTGGGGAGAACTGGTATTGATGTGGGTAGTTTAGATTGCAACTATGTACAAGATTCTGGGTAGCACTGTTATTGATGGGTGCAATAGTTTTGTAGATCCTGAAAGTGGAGCATAAAACCTTGTGGTTTCTGGAGAAAATATCATGTTATGACATCAAATGCTTGTACATATTGGATATAAGGGCCTTCTAATACTTCATGTTAAAGGTATGGTAGAAGGTATTTCTAATTTCTCTCTGAATTTTGATTTCTATGAACATTGTGTATATGGGAAACAAAATTAGGTGAGTTTCCCTTCTGGTGCTAAGAGGGAAAAACGAATATTGGAGCTTGTGCACAATAATTTGTTTGGACCTGTTTCGGTTCCATGAATGGGTAAGTATGTGTGTTAGGTATCATTTGTAGATGACTTCTCAAGGAATACATGTATATATTTCCTTAGGAAGAAATATGAATTCTTTGATAGGATTAAATAATTTAAGTCTCTTATGGAAAACCAAACAGAGAATAAGATAAAGGTGTTGAGGATAGATAATGGTGGAGAGTTCTATAAGAATGTATTTGAACAGTTATGTAAGAAGTGTGGTATATCATAGAAAAATACTATTCCATACACACCTCAGCAAAATGGAGTTGCAAAAACAATGAAAAAGACATTAATGGAAAAGAAAATAAGCATCCTCAATGGTGTCAGAGTAGGACAAGAATTCTAGGTAGAGACGATGGATATTTCATGTTACCTGATTAATAGATTGAATTCATCATCATTGGAGGAGAAGACTCCACATGAGGTATTGACTGGTAAGAAAAAATGTCTTTCACATTTGAGGTTATTTGGCTGTGATGCATATGTAAATGTTCGAAAGGAAAAAAGAAACAAGCTAGATACTAAATCTGAAAGGTGCATCTTTATTGGGTATAAGTATGGTTTAAAAGGTTATAAGCTTTGGAAACCCGAAACAAGGAAGGTTGTGTACAGCCGAGATTTCGTGTTTAGAGAGGTGAAAAATGTTATTAAACATGAAGTCCTACCAAAGGAACCTGAGAAGATAGAGTTTGAGCTAAATGAGGAAAAATCAAACTCTACAGTAGAATAAGAACCAAAAGAGGATGAGCCACAAACTCCATCTTTCATAAAATCAGTTCGAGAAATAAGGCAGCGAGAAAGGTATATTCCATCTACTTTATATTCGAAATTTTATTTATCTATTACTAATGATGATTCCAAAACTATCAGGAAGGAATTAGATTTAAAGGATGTAAAATGGAAAGAGGCCATGGTTTATGTCATATTTGGACAAAAATGATGGTTTTCATTTGGTGGAGTTTCTGTTGGAAGGAAACCCATTGGAAGAAAATGGGTGTTTAAGAAGAAGATGAATGTAGAAGGCAAGGTGGAGAAATACAAGGCTCGGTTGGTAGTAAACTTTTATTACTAGGTGTTGTGAATTGGTTTCGGTGATATTTTATCTCTTGTTTCCAAGATAGCTTCTATTAGATTGATTTTATCTGTTGCTATTAATTTTTATTTTGAGGTAGAACAGATGGATGTGAAGACAACATTTCTTCACGGGGATCTAGAAGACAAGATATACATGAAACAACCTGAAGGCTTTGGGGTGAAGGGTAAGAAAAAACTGGTATGGAGGTTAAAAAAGTCTTTGATACATATGTAAGGGGACTTGGATTCACCAAAAGAAAATTGGATCACTATGTACATGTATCATCAAAGGACTTCAAAGAAAAAATATCAAAAAGAATTTAAAAATGGACCCAAAACAAAAAGAGACAAAAAAAAAAAACATGAGAGTGATGCAAATCCAAATGCCACTACTATTTAATTTTACTACAAAATAAATATTGTGTGCAACTTGTTAAAATGCCACAATCCATGAAGGTAAAACTAATTAATATTGACCTTCATGCTTTAAATTTCATGTTGTTCGGTAAAGAATAAAGATCTAGCCAAATAGTCTAATCTTGGCAGATCAGTAGTCAGGTAGAGAATAAAAAGGAGCTCAACAGTTTAATATGAGCCCTTGGAAGAAATAAGGATATAATTAGTTTGTTTGTTTCTTTAAAGAAAAATGAATAAGGGTTTGCAAGATCAAATGCACCCATGTAAATGAAGAAAAAATGTTAGGGTAGCAGATGGATAAGTAGAAACAGTTTTCATAAGCATGGAGATCATAAAATTAGTTATTTTGTTTACTAAATTCCTTACAAAATCATTTCCCTTGTAAAAATACCCCCTCCCCCTTAATTTTTCCCTTTTCTCCCTTTTCCCCTTGCAAAAAACCCCTTTTCCTAAGTTAAAACATATTTTTTCTTTTAGAAAAGTAAAAAATACTTTTACTAATTCCCCTTTATTCCAAAATACCTAAAAATAAACCCAAAAATACTTTAGCCTTAAGTCTAAAATGGTTAAAATCTATATGTCTGGACCCACAATAATGAAATCTACTCCCAATATCAGTTTTTACACTATACTTAGTGTATTATACATATCCTGCAGTTATATTACATTATTAACAAACTAACCTAATGTATTAAATCCATGTATAAACCTTTACCCCGTATTAATATAATTCCTTTATATGTAATATTACCCACCCATAAATTTTATTTAAACATGTAGTTTAATATTTCCCACGTGTTATATATCCCTTATCCGCATCCCATAGGTTAATCTATTAAACCCCGCTTATATATACTAGCCCCACTTGCTTTAACACTATTGGTGTATATAAAAACCCAACCATATTACATATAACCGATAGCATAATAAGCACCGTCTATGTATTAAACCTTATTTTTAATACATATAAACCTCTTGCATAGTTTAAAACCCAAGCCCCATGCCATCAATCCCCAATACTCCGTCACATCATCCTAGCCATCCGATCTTCACCTACCAAATCTGACCGCCATTATCTCCTATCGCACATCCGATAGCGCGATAGTTAACATACACTCAACCTTGTGAAAAACACAGTTTTCAGAGTGTCCATCCCTGCTACGTGTTGGCTTTCAATTCAATCAGACCAATCAAAACATTACTGCCAACCACCTTTAGAGCTTGCAAAAACCATTGAGCGGTTTTCTCCTCGGCGCATAAACAACCCGCTTATTTGAAATGACCACCCATTAATGTAAACACTGTTAGTTTAAAAAATGCATATAACTGCCCATTTGCACTCTTTTATCCTGTCTGATACATTTTTCACTAAAGAAGAACTGCCGACCAGTTTTTATGCAACCAGATCACATTGTCGACCTCATTTTAAGCCCAATTCACCAGAATTCAAGACCTTTGGTGATGCAAAACATTTTAGAACTGAAATGAATCTTATAAACACCAGGAGAACATTAGAAAGCTTTCTGCAACCCCAGAAACCTTCTGTGCAGAAAAAAATCTTCATTTTTCTAGGTATTCTTAAAAAAAAGACCTATTCTTTGATCTAAATAATAATACAGCTAATTGAATCATTTAGGAGCCTTTTGCAAACCTAAAGAAAGCCCTATTGCCTTCCAAATCTTTTTCTGCAAATCCTAGGTGACTTTTCACAGATTCTGAAGCCTTGGACCGTTATAAATCATAGATATTGAATAATTGAATAAATTTGAGCCTCTGTACCCATGAAGAATGCCTCCTTGCCTTCCAGTCCTTTCATATAGACCCTAGAAAACTTTTTTCATTAACTCTAAAGTCCTGAAATTTCTCTTTTTTTATAGAGATTATAGTTTGGTTAATTGGATAAGTATAACCTTTTTATAGACAATAGATAAGCCCCTTTTCTAACCAAATTCTCCTGCAAACTGTTATAAAATTTCAAAGGTGCTCCTACAGGCCTAAATTAGTTGTTTCTAAGTGAAAAGAGTAATAAAATTGATAAATCAAGTAAAGAAATGGCTTCCAAAAACATTGTAGCTATCAATCCTCTACAACCCCCTATTATAGACGTAGAGTACATTCCATTAGCTGATACAGACTTCAAGATTAGTGACACAGTCACAAAATTTAACCTTCTTGAGCTCCACTGCTGGAGCCAAGAAAAATCCATAGATCAGGCTAATGAAGTTTTCATTTTGGTGTCAAATTTTCTAAAATATGTTGTACCCTAGACCTTTCAGTGCCCAGAAGTGATTATAATTTTTCAATCCTGGTATTTCTCTGATCAAAGAGCCATAATAAACCCTGAAAAAGAAATATTTTTTACTATTACTACAGATACAGTTAATCAGATGCTGTAGATAAAGCTCAGGCCTGATGAAATCCCTTTATCCATTGAGGCCCTCACACAATTATACTTGAATCTGGACTTCCCCAATAGGTTCCATATATTTAAAACTTTCATGCCTTCTGTTGGGGTTCCCATGTTTTGGCCAGATTGGCAAGACCAAAAGATGAGACAACATCAGAACCACTTTGGGGCCCTGGGATCTAGCCCTCCTGGACCCGGAGAGGGATCTCTCCAATAAACAAAGAATGATTTGTCTTTGAAGCTCGAATTGAGATATTAGGCTAGTTATTAAGCACAAAGGGGGGGGGTTTAAAATGATTTGGTTGAAGGGTTGCTGGGTTGGTTAGGAGATCATAGACTGGGAAAGCAATGGGAGAAAGGGAACGCAGCAGCAGGATGTTTCAGCAGAGAGGATAGGCCAAGACAGTGCCATCCATTGGGCTATGGAGTCATGAAAGGGAATTACATGCAACAACTAGCCAAGGCCTTCAAAGGGCAAGTCATCTACACTAAAGGATCTTCAAGGCAGATGGTGGGATGAAACATTAAGGAGAGAAAGTGAAAGAAGGAAAGACAGCCAATTTTTTGTCTATAGATCAGGTCAGAGGTCATTTAACTCCAGACCTGCTTGGACATACTCAAAGGCAGCTCTCAAAGGTGGACAAAGGGGCAGCTTGTAGATCAGACCAGAGGTCATTTAACTCCAGGTCTGCTTTGGCAACTCCAAGGAAAAACAGAGATAAGATTACAAAGAAACATCTAAGAGGCAAACCCCCAAGTTCATACATCACCAAATAGGCAATAACATCCTACGGTGACCGTTAAACCCCACGAATTTACTTCTAGATAGCACTGAGTAAAAATAAAGGGAGAGCAGAAAGATAGGGCACCTAACAAGGGTGAATCCTATACCATTATTCTGATGCCCACTTTAAGAAAGTGAAACAAACATAAACAAGAACAGTTAAGGAGAACATCACCAATAGTAATAGACCAGGATCCCGTGAAATGTGCTTTGATTAACAAATGCAAAACTACCATGTACAATAAGCTCACGATGAAAAGTAAATTCATTTCTCCTCCCAGCCTATTACATACAAACTACTCCGCAACTTCCTCCCACGACTATTCTAACAGTCAAGAATGAATCCCTCTAACAGCAACATGCCCAGCAAGGCAACAACAACCTTTACAATTCGTTCTCAGGGATTTTTTATAGATAGAGGAAGCAATGTGAGGCAGGATATACAATTTTATATCTAATAAGACAAAGGAGGCTAAGGGCCTACGCCCATACAATGTTTAATGGCGAATGCGCACTGATATGTACCGTAGCTGTCGAGGCTCACGTCGCATTTAGACTTGGGTGTTTGCAGGAGCCCTTGGATGTCCGGAGCTCTGTACAGCTTGCGGCCGGTACAAATGAACCGGGTGGGGTGATTCCAGTCTCTGCGCGCGCATACGCCGTCCGATCGTCTTGTATATTTTAGCTGTGCAATTAATCGTTTCAGAGCTCGAGGGGCATGGAGATTTCTTGTAGGAGGGTGTCCTTTTGGAGGAAAGTACTTCTGCTGATATTTAAACACAGATAAGACTCTTTGCGTGCTTAAGTCTTCAAACTGTGCTCCGATCCTTTGGACTGCGGGGTTAACCTTAATTAAATCAGCAATAGTCCTTCACCCCCCTTTAAATCCTGTTTCTGCTGCTTCGCTGGCTGACTGAAATGGCTTCTCTGTACTATCCGCGCAATGAATAAACCTGTTAAGGACCTGGCAGTGGTGGCGGAGAAATGCAGTGGAGGCGGTGGAAAGGTGGCGGAAGAATGAAGAATCAATGGAAACAGTGGAGAGGAGCGGAGAAACGGACTCATAATGTAAAACCCCAACGCTCAGCGTTCGGGCGAATTACACAGGAAAACACCAAAAAACAACGAACAGATGAATGGAGTGGGACCCAGTGGAGGCGGAGGGCGAATGAACTCAAACCGTCAAATCTGGGAGGGACGGACGGCTAGGATGCAATCGGAGGATGGAAAGAGGGACTTGCGATTGCGATCGGGGAGGGGAAGCGATTGAGCGCTGACCGTCGATCTGACGGGGATATCAACGGTGGAGAACAAAATCGGAGGGGATCAGCGATTGGCGGGGGACCGTCGGATCAACATGAAAATGGACGGCGGAGATCTAATCGGAGCATCTCAATCGGGGCGGCACCATTGAAAGTTCCAATTACGATTGAGCGGGGCAATGCGATTGAGCGATGACCGTTAGATCTGAGGACTGATCAACTGTCAGGATTAAATCGGAAGGGAGACAGAAGGACTGCGATCGGAGGAAATGAGCGATCGGAAGGAAGGTGCGATTGAACGTGAACCGTTGATATGCGGGAGAATGGACGGTCAGGATGAGATCGGAGGGTCAGTGCGATCGGGGGATCGGGAGTTGCGATGACCATTGGATCAGAAGGGAGATGGATGGCTGCGATGTAATCGGAGGAGGAAAAAAGGGCTTGCGATGGCCGTCGGATTTGCACGAGGATGGACGACTGCGATTGAATCGCTCAATCGCAATCGGGGGTCACACAAAAGGTTTGCGATTGCGATCGGGGGGGGGGTCATGCGATTAAGCGCAGGCCATTGATCTGGGAAGAAACAGACGGTCGAGATTTAATCGGGGCAGAGGCAGAAAAGCTTGCGATCAGCGATCGGAGGAATAGAGCGATTAGGCGCTGACCGTAGGATCGGTGGGAGAATGGACGGCTGGGATCGAATCGGAAGGTTTCAATCGGGGGGCAGGCCTTACATGTTCCGATTGCGATGGGCGAGGGGCCTGCGATTAGCGCTCAGCCGTTCGATCAAAGCGGATCAACGGTGTGGAACGGATCGCGGGACTTAACGTTATAATAAATCGCATCGGGGATTGCATTGAATTACAAAGGGTTTTGCCTCCTCCGATAGTTCCGATTGCGATAAGCGCCGGGACTTAAGCACTTGGTCCTGGCGCGGGGTCATATGTGGGGAAGTGGTTAAGGGGTTTGCGGTAAGGGGCTAAGCCCTATAATATGGTGGGAAAAGGGGTTTTGGGCCCGTTTTGATGGGTTTTGAGGGGTTAAAAGGGAAACGATAGAAGGGGAAAGTGGAAGAAAGGCTAAGCAAAGGCTAGGGGGGGACTTTAAAGGGGATTTTGGGGGAATTTGAGGAGTAAATGGGGAAATAGAAGGGGAGGAAAAGGGGGAACAGAAAGAGGTTAAATGAGGGAAAAATAAAGGGGGAAGGAGGTCTTTGGGCATTTCTTAGTCCACAGAGAGGCTTTAAAAGGGGAACCAGCAGAGGGGATTTAATCAAAGGATGAAGGGCACAAAGAGGCTTCAAGGGGACTGTGTTTCTAGGGGAAATGCATTCCTTGAAGACTCAACAACAATTTAGCCCCCTACTGGCTTGTCAAAAATTTCATAGGGGGGCTAACAGTGGCTCCACATGGGGATGGCTTCTTTTTGAAGGAGCCAAGAAACCAGAAGATGATCTCTTGGTGCAGGCCAGATGCCTGTTGCTTGAACCATCCATTTCTTTATTTGATCAGCTGCCACAAACTGTGAAGACAACATATCAGCAGTACAATTCTCCCACACAACTACCTACCCACACTAAAGTCCTAACATTTTTCTTCTTGGGTGCATTTGGACTTGCAGACCCTTGACATCATTAATCTTTACAAACAGGAAAAAACAAACCTAATCTACTTCTACCCTTATTACTCCATGAGACCAGATTAGACTGTTGGTCTCATATGTTTCTCTATCTACCCTACTACCTGCTAGGATTAGACTGTTTAGCAGGTTTCTTCTCTACATTCTAAGACAGAAATCTAAACAACTAATATACTTGCTCATAGGCTGAGCTTTATTGAGATTTTCCTACCTACCCTACTCTACAGAAATATTTACAAGTCTAGCTTACAAACATGGTCTTCCAGTGTAACCAGTCCATCAAGTGATCCCATGGCTGGTCCTTCTTGCTCAACTCCTTGAGCATGCTGGATAGGCAGGGCAGCTCCCACTCTTTTTGTTTGATAACAGCAGCTTTGAAAAAATTTCTTCCTGTCTGCATCATGCTGCTCAAAAAGACCTTTGATCCTTCTTCATATGTTTGCAGGAAATGTGCATAAGGATCATGAAAAGATACCTGGCTTTGAACATTTGGCAGGCTGGCTTCGACCAGGATCTCTTCTTCTTCCACTGGATCAAGAATGAGACTCTCTTGGAGTAGAGTGTCTCCTTCATCTTCTGAACTAGAGGACTCATCGTATATGGCAGTGTTGTCGTCCTGGAGCTCTGATATATTCTGCTCTGAGGTGCAGGGCTCCGTGAAAAAATCCATGTATTCTTGAGCAGGGTCTTTTTTCGTTGCTTCCTCTTTTTCGAGAGAAAGCTCATTATTCACATCCTGCTCGAGAATCTCTTCTTTGTTTTCCTCTTCATCATCTGAGATGAAACCCTGCTGACCTCCATCCATGTGAAAACCATTACTGATGAGTTGTAATGGAGTGAAGCAAAGATCTAGAGATCCTTCACCCTCTTCTGCACTCTCAAAGCTTCCTTCATCAGTATCATAAATAGCCTGCATTGGCTCATTACTCTCTGGAAGTGAAAAGGATTGACTCTCCTCCCATAAATCTGGTAATGATGACCCTACCAGATCTTCTTCTGTTTGGGGAACGTCATCATCAGATAGGTCAAAAATAGGAGAGTCATGAACGTAAGTAATGCTGCCAACCGGACATACTGGGTCATCAGCAGATTTCTCTTCACTTTGATTTACATTTGAGCTTTCCAACTCTGTGCAATAAAGCTCATCAGACGAATGGGCAAGGACGTCTGATCTGTAAAAAATTTCAGAGGCTGGCTGTCTATTGATGATCCGATCTATTTCTTCCTCTGTCAAAGGGGAGGACGGTCTGGAGTCCCTTTGTGCAGAGGTGCAGCAGCTCTCTGTTTCCTGTGAAGACTGAATTTGAGGCTGGATGTCATTTTGTGTCTCAACCATAAGGGATGATGAATCAGCAACCGAGTTTTCAGGAATATCTTGGAAAAAATCCACAGCCTCTTGGCTGTTTTCTTCCTCAGTCGATTCATCCGTGTTCTTGTGGTAGCTAGGATGCATATGAAATTCTTGAATGGCTATCGACAGATCTTCTGATTGCATGTTAACCAAATCCTCATCAATATCTAACAGGTACTGTATGATATTCTGAGATTGATCACAACAGTCCCATGATAAGGATGGAGAGTTTCCTTTATAGTTTATGTAAAATACTTGGTGCATGTCCTTTAAGGAAAACAAACTCCGAGGTTCTAACCATTCGTACCAGACCCTAGCCTTTCCTTCTAGTGTTGCCATGAACATTTTCATTAGGCAGTCTTCATGCCATTCAACTTTAAATTTCCACACATGTATGTGAAACTTGACGAGATGTAGCAAGGGGTCCTCAGCGTCTTCACCCTGAAAGGTAGGAAGGTTTTCCAACCAGTCCACTTCAGGCATTTTGTGTGGAAATCCAGGGATATGCTCCCTTCTCATTGGGGCATATCTTCTCTGTATGCGTGGAAGCATGTTTGTAAATCAGAAAGAGGTCACTGTATCTTCTCAACCAGTTCAGAGTCCTCCACCAGTGGAGTCATCAGGTCTTTGGATCGTAGGGAGTGTGGAGTCGCCAGGTGGATGAATATGACTATTTGAGGCTGGATGCTGTCCACCATCAGCAATGAAAAGCCAATCTAGAGACAAAGTAGTTCTTTCCCCAGCGGAGTCGCCATTATGTTGGGGTTCCCATGTTTTGGCCAGATTGGCAAGACCAAAAGATGAGACAACATCAGAACCACTTTGGGGCCCTAGGATCTAGCCCTCCTGGACCCGGAGAGGGATCTCTCCAATAAACAAAGATTGATTTGTCTTTGAAGCTCGAATTGAGATATTAGGCTAGTTATTAAGCACAAAGGGGGGGGTTTAAAATGATTTGGTTGAAGGGTTGCTGGGTTGGTTAGGAGATCATAGACTGGCAAAGCAATGGGAGAAAGGGAACGCAGCAGCAGGATGTTTCAGCAGAGAGGATAGGCTAAGACAGTGCCATCCATTGGGCTATGGAGTCATGAAAGGGAATTACATGCAACAGCTAGCCAAGGCCTTCAAAGGGCAAGTCATCTACACTAAAGGATCTTCAAGGAAGATGGTGGGATGAAACATTAAGGAGAGAAAGTGAAAGAAGGAAAGACAGCCAATTTTCTGTCTATAGATCAGGTCAGAGGTCATTTAACTCCAGACCTGCTTGGACATACTCAAAGGCAGCTCTCAAAGGTGGACAAAGGGGCAGCTTGTAGATCAGACCAGAGGTCATTTAACTCCAGGTCTACTTTGGCAACTCCAAGGAAAAAAAGAGATAAGATTACAAAGAAACATCTAAGAGGCAAACCCCCAAGTTCATACATCAGCCAGCAGGCAATAACATCCGCTGCACTGGTTAAACCCCACGAATTTACTCTTAGATAGCACCTGGAGCAGAAAACATAAAGGTAGGGAGAGCAGACATCATAGGGCACCTAACAAGGGTGAATCCTATACCATTATTTTGATGCCTACCAGAAGAACGTGAAACAGCATGTAAATGAAATGAACAGAGTTAAGGAGAACATCACCAATAGTAATAGACTAGGATCCTGTGAAATGTGCTTTGATTAACAAATGCAAAACCAGTCATGTACAATAAGCTCAATGGCTGTTACAGTCCAGACTTCTCCTCCCAGCCTATTACATACAAACTACTCTGCAACTCTCTCCCAAAACTGTTCTAACAGTCAAAATGGAACCCTCTAACAGCAATATGCCCAGCAAGGCAACAACAACCTTTACAATTCGTTCTCAGGGATTTTTTATAGGAGGAGAGGAAGCAACAGAGGTAGGATATACAATAAATGAATCTCATTAAGACAGTGAGGCGGAAGTGTTCACGCCCATACTGCTTAATGGCAGAATGCAGCACTGTATGTACCCTGTAGACTGTTTGGAGGCTCTGTCAGGTCATATTTTGACCTCTGGTGTTTCGTGAAGTCCTTCGGATGTCTGGAGCTCTGTGCTAGCCATGCTGAAATAAATGAACTGGGTGGGATGATCTGCAGGTCTCTCCATGCGCCATTACTGCTGTCCGACTGTCGTAGATGAGCTTCAGTCGGCGTAATTAATCGTTTCAGAGCTCGAGGGGCATGGAGATTTCTTGTAGGAGGGTGTCCTTTTGGAGGAAAGTACTTCTGCTGATATTTAAACACAGATAAGACTCTTTGCGTGCTTAAGTATTCAAACTGTGCTCCGATCCTTTGGACTGCGGGGTTAACCTTAATTAAATCAGCAATAGTCCTTCACCCCACTTTAAATCCTGTTTCTGCTGCTTCGCTGGCTGACTGAAATGGCTTCTCTGTACTATCCGCGCAATGAATAAACCTGTTAAGGACCTGGCAGTGGTGGCGGAGAAATGCAGTGGAGGCGGTGGAAAGGTGGCGGAAGAATGAAGAATCAATGGAAACAGTGGAGAGGAGCGGAGAAACGGACTCATAATGTAAAACCCCAACGCTCAGCGTTCGGGCGAATTACACAGGAAAACACCAAAAAACAACGAACAGATGAATGGAGTGGGACCCAGTGGAGGCGGAGGGCGAATGAACTCAAACCGTCAAATCTGGGAGGGACGGACGGCTAGGATGCAATCGGAGGATGGAAAGAGGGACTTGCGATTGCGATCGGGGAGGGGAAGCGATTGAGCGCTGACCGTCGATCTGACGGGGATATCAACGGTGGAGAACAAAATCGGAGGGGATCAGCGATTGGCGGGGGACCGTCGGATCAACATGAAAATGGACGGCGGAGATCTAATCGGAGCATCTCAATCGGGGCGGCACCATTGAAAGTTCCAATTACGATTGAGCGGGGCAATGCGATTGAGCGATGACCGTTAGATCTGAGGACTGATCAACTGTCAGGATTAAATCGGAAGGGAGACAGAAGGACTGCGATCGGAGGAAATGAGCGATCGGAAGGAAGGTGCGATTGAACGTGAACCGTTGATATGCGGGAGAATGGACGGTCAGGATGAGATCGGAGGGTCAGTGCGATCGGGGGATCGGGAGTTGCGATGACCATTGGATCAGAAGGGAGATGGATGGCTGCGATGTAATCGGAGGAGGAAAAAAGGGCTTGCGATGGCCGTCGGATTTGCACGAGGATGGACGACTGCGATTGAATCGCTCAATCGCAATCGGGGGTCACACAAAAGGTTTGCGATTGCGATCGGGGGGGGGGTCATGCGATTAAGCGCAGGCCATTGATCTGGGAAGAAACAGACGGTCGAGATTTAATCGGGGCAGAGGCAGAAAAGCTTGCGATCAGCGATCGGAGGAATAGAGCGATTAGGCGCTGACCGTAGGATCGGTGGGAGAATGGACGGCTGGGATCGAATCGGAAGGTTTCAATCGGGGGGCAGGCCTTACATGTTCCGATTGCGATGGGCGAGGGGCCTGCGATTAGCGCTCAGCCGTTCGATCAAAGCGGATCAACGGTGTGGAACGGATCGCGGGACTTAACGTTATAATAAATCGCATCGGGGATTGCATTGAATTACAAAGGGTTTTGCCTCCTCCGATAGTTCCGATTGCGATAAGCGCCGGGACTTAAGCACTTGGTCCTGGCGCGGGGTCATATGTGGGGAAGTGGTTAAGGGGTTTGCGGTAAGGGGCTAAGCCCTATAATATGGTGGGAAAAGGGGTTTTGGGCCCGTTTTGATGGGTTTTGAGGGGTTAAAAGGGAAACGATAGAAGGGGAAAGTGGAAGAAAGGCTAAGCAAAGGCTAGGGGGGGACTTTAAAGGGGATTTTGGGGGAATTTGAGGAGTAAATGGGGAAATAGAAGGGGAGGAAAAGGGGGAACAGAAAGAGGTTAAATGAGGGAAAAATAAAGGGGGAAGGAGGTCTTTGGGCATTTCTTAGTCCACAGAGAGGCTTTAAAAGGGGAACCAGCAGAGGGGATTTAATCAAAGGATGAAGGGCACAAAGAGGCTTCAAGGGGACTGTATTTCCAGGGGAAATGCATTCCTTGAAGACTCAACAACAATTTAGCCCCCTACTGGCTTGTCAAAAATTTCATAGGGGGGCTAACACCTTCTTTTGTAGAAATTCCCAAGATAAATTCTCCATACCCTTCTGCAAAATTCTCTAAAAGGACGAGACATATCATCTCCATGTTGTATTTCATTCTTGGTTATTTTACAGATGAACATGTTGATGTAGCAGTGCAAGGTTTTTTGTCTACTTTCACACCTCATCAACCTCTTTCTACCATTTTTATTTTTTCCCAATAGCTTGCTGACAATATCCATGAACAGTTGGTCCAAATGCCTTCTGAAGGTGTTCTCAAGTATTCATCATTCCTATTCCACATTTTCTTATACTTTCAGTTTGAGAAATTTAATATAAACCTTCAGAAGCTTGATGTGGAAGGAAACCCACAACCAGTCATCTTTTGGACTTCCTTGATAAGGAAAACTCCAATGAGTTCACTTATATAGATTTTACTAATTCTTTCATTCATCCTATGGTCAATTTGTTGAACAACAACAGGCAGCCCATAATTAGTGAGGAATTAAGAAGGTCCTATAGTTGTCTGGGCATAATAGGATAGGTGATTGGTACTTGTACCAAAATCATACTAAAATAAGAGTATATGGATCAAGTATTGTTCCATATAAACTACCCAAATACCTCCCTATGAGGTTTTTTTCCCTTGAGTACATAAGGCTGATTCTTAACTAAGATGCAATTAATTTATTCGCAACAAAGAAGAAGACACAGTTCAAATGAAAAATAAAGTTTGCCCTTTTATCAGTAACAATAGAGATGCAGGTCCTGAAGCTGAAAAGCATTTAGAGGAGTTCAAATTCTATAAAATTTTTATGTTGTATTATGATCCCCTTGGATTTATAAGTAAAATGAGAGTTAAATGCAAATTGACTCCCTATGTAAATGAAAAGAAACCAGAGTTAGAGAAATTATCCAATCAATCTGAATGGTTGGAGAACACCTTGGTAGAGGCAGAGAAAGAAGGTGATGCTTGTCAAACCTTGTAGAATCCAGCCCAAGAAGAGAGGAAGGATCATACACTACAGAGACTACAACTGAGACTAAATTTAAATTGAGATACAATAAAAATCCAAAGTTAAATCCTGTCAATAAAGAAGTGGAAACAATATAGGTGATTGATACAAAAATAACTGCAAAGGACAATGCACCTCCTACAATAATTGAAGAATAACAACAGCCTAAAACTTCAAATACTTAGCTTATTTAGAAGTAGCACTATATTGAATTTTCTTCATCTAAAAAACTAGCAAAAAAGATATGGATATCAAAGAAAGATACAAAGAAATCAAAGCCAGAAATGAAGAAATTAAAACTAAAATATATTCTCAATGTTTGAAAAAAACATCTGGTAACCATAATAGGATACTTTCAGCCTTTGACTATAAGAATAAAAATATGCAGATGACATTTCTTCAACCCACAGTTCAAACTCCCAAGTCATCTTGTGATTACAAAAAGACATATTTTGAAGTCTTGGCTGAAGATATTCATCCTTTGGACCAAATTGAGTTTCATAATTAGGCAGGGGAGATGATCTATTCTAAAATGACAACCAATTCCATGAGTGTTAAAAAGCTACAAACATTCTTGCAAATATTAGAGATCAACTTAAATTGGAAAAAACATCTTCACAGGAAAAATACAATAGAATTAAATCTTTGGAAGAACTAGTAATTGAAGTAGGATATGATCCTAAAAATATCAAAGTTGCAGATGAATTGATAAAGAAGAAAAATGCAAACATTGTTGCATTAAAGAAGCAACTAAAGCTTCCCCCTATAGAACATCCTTAAGCAAAGGAAGTAATAGAGGATACAAATCAGAAAGATGAGATGATGAATCTCATTCTACAATTGACTGCTCAGGTAAAGGAAATGGAGAATTAAATGGACAAGTTGGTCCAAGAGAAGAAGGATAAATAAGAAGAAGTTCCAGTCACTATCATTCCTTTAGTCACAACTGCGGTACCTTCCACACTAGCAGAATCACTAGCACCTACAGTCCCCATGTCTACAGCATTACCTGTCACTTCATCAACAACTTCAGCAACAGATTCTTCAACAACAGTAGCACATCATTCAGAGGAAGGAAGAAAGTTGGTAAAAGTTATGCAGGACATTTATATTCATACTAATAAGATTAAAAGACTTAAATAACAACTTAAAAGTCTTGAAGATGAAAATAAACTTGCCAAGATAATTCATAAGAATGAAGGAAAAAAGAAAATAGATTAAATGAGCCTTTGAAGAAATTATAAAAGGATCTAACATTGAAAGAACCCATGGCTCAAATCATACAATAACTATGGGCCATTACCATTTAAGTAGTCAATGATATTTGGCCATCAATCCAGGTTATATATGAGCATAAATAATTAATAAAATCAACAAAAGAAGCCATTCAAAAGATCAAAGAAGAGCTTGGTAAGAAACCTGAAGAAGCTCTTGAAATCATCAAGTTTCTAGATTTTAAGAACATGCAAGAGTTAGAAGAAATTGGTATTAATGACAGAACAGAAACCATCCTATAAGTTAGGAAGGTAACTTCTAAAAATAATTTGATGAAACAGTTAGAAGAGAAATGCCAAAACATGGAGGTTTCTATTACAAGGTTTATGATGAAATTTTATGTCTTAAGGTAGAAAGGACTTCCAAATCCGTTAGCTATTCATGACAAACTAATGAAGCGGGATGACTATGATAAGAAAATGAGAGAAGTTGCCAAGGATCAGGCTAATCTTCCTACCTCACATGGCATTCCAACATGGAAGGTAATCTACAAGAATCTTGAAAATTTTCTTTACCTACAACATGAGGTGAAACACATATTTATCAAAAATCCCACATTCTCAAAGTATACTGAAGCTTATGAGATTTTCAGAAGGATGATGAAGATAAAATTACCAGAGACACAATTCTGGGGAAAAATAACTAATTTACTGTGAAATCAGGGTGCAGTAAATACAGAGAAATAAAAATAAAATAGAGCATGCTATTTTTACATTTACAGTTACAATTTTGCAGTTAAAATCATGACAGTAAATAGTAAAAGAGTATCAGTTCAAATTCAAAGTTTAAAGTTAAATCAAAAATTACAAAGTAGAGATAAATCTGCCAGTGTAGAGGACACTTAAATATCTAGCTGCAACCTTTGTTGAACAACAAAGAGAGAAAATAGCAACATCAAACAATAATTTCAAAAAAAAAGGGACAACTAGCATTAGTTAGAAAGCCGTCACTATCTTCTTGCATGAAGATATTTCTTTTCCATGAATAATTCCTAAGTTTGTTTTAGGATATTTTATAAAGAGTTTTTGTATAAATACTTCTCATTTGGAAGTATTAAGGGTAGATGAATTACTGAACATTTCTATAGTTGTACTATTCTGAACCTAAGGGTGATTGTACCAATTTCAAGTCAACAGACTGGATTAAAGCAATAAAGCATCATATTACAGAATTCATGTGTTGGGCCACTACAATGAAGTATTTTCACTTGTTTCTTTGTCAATTTCTTATGTTTTTCATCAATACTTGTATGTTGTTCTAAATCTAAATGATAAATCGGGAATAATTATTTTAGAGTATGTTAAAAGCACTCTGCCTTGAACTACTTATCATTTAAATGTTTTCCACTAATTTCTAGACTAAGGAACCCTTAATTGCTCCCTAGTTTCGATTGACCTCTACCTTTTCACTCACTATCTAGATTTGAGAACCCTTAATTTCTCTCATACCCCAATTGAAACCATTTTCACCGTCATCATTGAAGATCTAAAGTAACTCAGCTATCTTTCCCTGTAAACATTTCCCTTTAGAACTTGATCCTGATCTAACTGTTTGACACATTGACTCAATTAGCCCAATTCAATACAGACCTACATCTATCCATCTAAGTAAGTAATTTCACCACCAAATCAAATCAAAATCCAAAACCAATTTATCCTACATAACTAGCCTAAAATCAATTAAAATCAACAAAGATAAATCATATAGAGAGAGCCCTCTCTGAGCATTAGGAAGGCTAGATCCTAAGGCTTAAAAGTACGTTTGTGGTTACCTCTAATATTCTTTAAACTAAAAAAAATAAAAAATCTAACAACTCTTGAGAATTATTGGAGTGATAATAGGTGCGTCCAATGTTGGATGTCCTATCATGAGGTCATATTTAAACAAGTGTTAAGTATTAATGGTGTGATTACAGTGGGCCTGATATGGGTCCAATTTGTGAACCGACTTCACCCCAAAGCCCCCTTTGTTTGCTGTGAATTAACATGGTTCCAAGATTGAGGGGTTGGGGTTCGAAATATGAAACCACCAATAATAAAACCACTCAGTTTTTGTGATGGGACTCCAGTTTAGAACCCTATGGAAAGAAAAAAATCACTTACATAATGACGATACCTGGAACCAACATTGGTACTCTGAGCAAGGATTGGAACCCCTTTGCTTCTAGTTTCATGAAGCAACAAATGACCCACAAGCTTCGAATTGTGGCTACGAAACTAATCCAGGATCTATCCTTCATCTGTTTTTATGACCTTTTCAACTACTTTACCCTTTTTAGGGGGTCTTTACTATGTCAGTAATAATTCTATAGAAATAATCGATATGAGGAAGTTTGATTATCTCCTCTCCCTAGAAAACATCAACTCAATCTAGAGAGATAAACACACAATATACATAAAACATAATATGTGATAAAATTATATTATGCGGAACTATGAAATTACATATATTTTTAATTTTTGTTACACAAGCCTAATAGCTACTTAGGACACCAGGATTTTCTCTCTCCAACTCCACTTCTTGTCTCATCCTTCCTCGACTAAAAAAAAATATCTCTAATATAAAATGGAGGCTATAACTAATAGTCCTCTTGTATCCCTCATCTATCCTTCTTCTATAAATTAATTCCATTCCACATAATATAATATCAACATAAACTCTAAATTAACAGATATGCTCATATACTAAATGTCACAATTTATAGAAAATAAAAAAAAATGAATTATTCACGTGGGTGAAATAATTGTCTATTGAGATGCTCTTGCATCATAAACTCTTAGCAGCCAAACACACAAGGTGGGGGAAATCAACCTACAAGAAACCCAAAATCTACCTAAAGCTAAAAAAAATCAAAGAAATAAGTAAAGAATAATGATATATGGACTAACTACCATTGTGTTTTATGTGGGGAGTATGAACAATATACCCATCATTTTCTCCTGATTATCAAGTTCAAATGAATGAAGAAGGCTATGGGACACCACAATGGCCCATCTAGAGTCACCCAACAACCTGTGGTATTATAGACACCCTTCCCTCAATAAGGGGTCATTTCTACCCAATAGAGGTGGGACCTCCTCACTTTGACAAAACTTTGGTCAGAAACACCTAAGACACTGAAATTGAGGATTTTTTATGAATATGGAAGATGTCATACTATAAAAACATCATTGATATTATGGCCCTCCTGTATATCCTAATCCGTCATTAGTAGAGATATTTTATTCTGTTATTCCCCCCTTAACAATTCCATGTGTACCCATCAATCTAATTTCGAAGTTGACCAAAAGACCACTAAGGTTCATATCCCATAATTCTAGGGAGGAATATAGTTAGAACATCATTGATGACATTTCCTAATAAAAAACTGCTATGTCAACATTATAAGTGCTTCAGTCATTCCAAATGTATTGTAAGGACTTATCCTCTATGTTAGGTTCCATTGACCCTTCTCATTCACGCTTGATCACATTCCAATTAGATAATTTAGAACCATAACTCCCATCGTTAGTCACTTTCCATATTGCTATCACCATATGAAACATCACCATACATCGTTGCACTGTTAATGAGGGTGCATCCACAAGCATCATGCCAAATAATGTGTGGTATAAACTGGGATCCCTTGAAATTATAACCTCATTTGTTATATTGAGGGCATATGATGGTTTCGCTTTCCAAATAATAAGACTCTTTCATAATTTTCTAGTAGAGCTTACTAGAAAAAAAAATTCATTGACATTAAGGTCCTTGATTCCCCACCATTTTATAATATTCTATTTATACAAAGTTACATGTATTCTATGACGGCTACACCATCATCAATATTTCAAAATATGAGCTTTCCTGATAGTGAAAATATCATAACCATCAACCAAATTACACATTATGAGACAAAAACCTCTTCCTCAACTAATGTATAAATACATACATACACACACACACACACACATATATATATGGGTAAAAACATGGAGTTGGGTTACAATTTTTGCTAAGAAATAGAATTATTAAGTGAAAAAAGAGAGCTCGATCAAGCCACTTTAAGCACTCGATCAAGCTCCTTGAGCATTAAAAAATACCTCGATCATGGGTTAAAAATAAACCATCGATCGAGCTTATGTTTAACCTAACAAAAGGATCTTGATCAAGAATTATAGCTCGATCAAACTTATGTTGAGATTTAGGGCTCGATCAAGTACCCATTTCATATTAAAAGGCATGACCATGGTCTATGAAAGTCATTTTTACACAGATCGTGAGACAAAATGGAACTTGAATTAGACTTCTATGGCTCAGCCGAGGATATTGAAGCTTGACTAAGGGATTAAGCCATGGAGAAACCCAAACAACCTCCCCAACAACCCCACCAACATCCCAGAGGCTCAATCCAAGGTAGCTTGCCTATCCTTTTTTCCCTTTCTATTTAAATTTTCTTGAAAAGTAGAATAAATTAATTTGAAAAAAAAAATCTTTCCATAGGAAAACCATGAAAATGCCCATGAAAACCACCAAAAAAACATGTTCAAAACAACAGAAAACAACCTATAAAACTGCCAAAAGAACCTAAAATAACAAAAAAATACCAACAATAAACACCCAAGGAAATGCTTCAAAACCACCAAAAAAACTATAATTGGGTTTTAATTTTTTTCTTACTTGTAGTGGTAGCATGTTTATTATGATTTTTTAATAATTTTAAATGGTATAAACTTGATTTCCTAATTATTTTAGGTTATAATTTTTTTGGTTAGGAATTTAGTGTAATATACCCAAAAAAACTCCAAAACAGAAAACAACCAAACTATAACCAATAAATAAATAAAATAGGAGCTTGAGATTGACATGATGACTATGGTTTCTCATGGTGAACCTCTATTTATCAAATAAGAAATTTATTTATTTCTTTTTTATTTTAAATTTATGTATATTATATATATATTTTTAATAATGAATACAATAATTTGTTCTAAAAAATTAATTGTCGTTAAATAAAATATTAACTAAATTAAAAGTCCAAATGGAAAAAATTATGTTATTTAATTAAATTTTAATAACAATATTTAATTATATAATATATATTATAACTATATGACATGTAAAATATAAGTAAACTATATATAACAAATCTAAATATAACATGTAGCTATATAACAAAACATAACTTAGATATATATAACATAAGTAGTATATAATTATAACATAACATAATATATATATATATATATATAAAAGATAGCTTACTAACATAACAATAACTATAGTTCGTGTAACATAAGTATATATGTTAACTTATACTAGATATATGTAACTATATACAAATTAGAGTTATTATGTTACGAACATATGTTATGTTATGATGTTATGTTATGTTAAATACTAGTTATGTTATGTTATGTTATGTTATGAACAACTTATTCAATATCATACACCACAAGATAACTATAGGAACACATTTAAGTGATACATGTTTAAACTATCTAGGAAATTGGGTATTGAACTGCTACAAGAACTAATGCATCTAATATATGGGATAAAATTTAGAAGTAAATTAAATGCTCAATTCTGGTCTTTTATCTTCTATCTATCCACCCACTAGGCTAGTGGCCTACACTCTTAAATCCTAAGTCAAAAAACATGGAATAAAGGAGGTGCTTGTCAGTAATGTATGAGATGAAATAGATATTGGACATAAGATAATTAAACTTATAAATACTCAACAATGATTAATTTTAGATTCAAGTAAAATACTTGCCATGATGTTGAACACCATAAAAAATTAAAATTGTAGGTGTTGTAATCAAGAAAAGAAAATATACAATTGAAACAATAAGAAGGGGATTGAAAAACTAAATATATATTATTGAATTAATGCTCATAAAACAACTACAAGAAACTATATTTTTTTAATGTGGTTCATGGATACTGGGTGGCTGCTACATCCATTGAAAAATATAGGTAGATCAACTTGAAGGGATCTACCTGCCGGAAAAACTAACATGGCCTAACCCAAAGGGCGTCAAGGAGATTTTACCTCCTGACCTCTCGGTTAGTGAGGTACTTAGCAACGGAAACTAAAACAACTAAGCTATCCATCGGGGCTTAGATTGGGTGGCTGCTACATCCATAGGAAAATATAGGAATATCAACCCAAAGGGATCTACTTGTCAGTCAAAAAAGTAGGGCCTAACCCCAAGGGCATCAAGGAGAT
Source organism: Pinus albicaulis (assembly GCA_034641835.2). Taxonomy (NCBI): domain Eukaryota; kingdom Viridiplantae; phylum Streptophyta; class Pinopsida; order Pinales; family Pinaceae; genus Pinus; species Pinus albicaulis. The sequence continues at coordinate 30,282 of JAXQQM020063331.1, read as the reverse complement.
TTGACCCTGTGACCTTCCAACTGTCGAGGTACTTAGCAACGAGAATGCGAAAAACTAAACTAACACTTGTGGCTCACAACTATAAGAAAATATAACCTAGTGTCGAAATCAAAATATTGCAGCTAAAGGGGTTCCGTGAATTCCCTTGAGTGGACCCCACTCAAAGTTATCAAAGGAACCCTTAAGGAAATCACCATGATACTCAAATGTGCAAAATAAACTATTCTTTATGTAAAAAATCATATCCTAATAACATAATATATCTAGAATTTTAATGTGATATGCAAGTGTTACATCAAGTAAACCTTTCTTCATTTTGTCCTTGCTTATAATGAAAAAAATTAATTTAAAGACCTTCAATCAATCTTGGATGAGAGGAGCTTTGTCTCCTTGATGCGTAAAACTAAGCAACATTGTTTTAAGGGACATATATTTTTCCTCTTATACTACAAATTTCTCTAACATAAAATTGAATGAAGATTATGGTTTTTTTATTTCTTTAGTTTCTTTGATTCCTTGGATATTTGAGAGGGAACGTGATCCTATTTTTATATTACGTGAAGCTAATTTCTCATTAATGGAGATTTTCCCAAAAAGGTGCCAAAGATTCACATTTATTGGTTCAACATCATTCCAAAATGTCAAAAATATATAAATTCATTCAAAAAATCATAATGCACATCACTTAAACTATAAGAACTCTAGAATCCAAAAAATCCACATATGCATAACCTGAAAGTTGAACATATTTATCATAATATTTAGAGTTCTATGTAGGCTTTAGTCTCTTAGGACACAGATTAAAAAACACAAGATGTAATATGGGAATTGAAATCATGTATATATATATATATATCAAGTTTCAACAATGCATTGATCATTGATACATGTACATTAAATTCATGAAGAAAATTTAATTTAAAGTTAATACAAGAATTTCAATGCTTCCTTTCTAATGTGTACCATATTGTTTCATTATGTAGTGTGTTGTACTAGAAACATTGTCTTCATATGCTTGCACCTAGTACATGTCATGTGTCAAAGTCAAACATTATATGAACTTGTATTATGGAGTATTTGGTTGGCATGAAATTTTATTATTTTTGCAAATAGGTTTATTTTAATTTTTTACATATATTTGCATAGTTATGCTCTATGACTAAAATTGATTATTTATAAATGGGAAAATGTGTGAAGTTTGATTTGATCATGTATTTCGATTTTGTAATAATTTATTAAACATTTTTTTCTTGGACTACTTTATATGTATTATATGTATTATACGTAATATGTAAAGACATCTCTGATATGCACCCCAACCACAACCCGTTAGAGTGTGTGGAGATCTATTATACATGATCGGTCTCATCATAGATCACATAGACCACTCAGAGTGCATGTTCCACTCATATATCTTGCCTCAGACACTAGTTGAAGTGTCAGATGTAGTGTTTCTATATTTTTTAATGATCATGCTACCGATGATGGACCTTCTTCACCTATTGCAGGTACACTTCCTACATTCTTAAATCCTATATAAAAATTATGTGTTTATCTCTTGAAAATGGCTTTAGTTTTTAAATCATCTTCAATTGATGTGTTTGAATTTAATGTATATGTTATTATGCTTAGTTTGTTTTTCATATTATTAAATTATGTTTACGATATGCAGACCCATAGTAGGCTGAAGCTAAGGATAATCCTACATCTTTGAACCCTATTTTTAATGGTTCTACAAAAAATATCAAATGAAATTATGTTAGGGCCCAACACACATTCATCGCATCATAGTTGTGTAATATACCTGCTACACCGCTTACTAAGCGTAGTTTGACTTTGATATTGGAGAGAATTGAGAGGTTGATCATTTCATATGAGAGGACAGGCCCACAGTGCAACCTCATCATTTCCATACAGAGGATGAGGAGGTTACAAGTTATAGGTCCACATAATTGGGAGGTGTTGAAAATTGCCACCAAGGACATTGATTTTTGTGGGGTGTTCTTTGACATCCCTCTAGACTACCATGCTAGACATGTTGGTCTAATTCCATTCAGATACTTTAGCAATTTTTATGTGGCCCCCTTTGTTTATGATGGATTCAATGGAGCTTAGGGAAAGTTCCCCCACCATGATGAGGTCCACCTTTACTTTTCCCGACATTTATATACACACTTTGTGTTACATATGAGGCGGCCAGATTTCACTGATGTTGAATCTAAGTTTTATGGATCTAACAAGAGGCATAGCTATGATCATGACAGAGCTTGTAGGGACCCTTTGCATGCACTATAACCTCTAATACTATTTCCACATATGTATCGGAGCATTGTATTACTGAGAGAGCTGGAGGAGTCATCACAGCTCGACGCACAAACCAAGAATACAATGTGAGCTAGCATGTAGACATCATTGATGAGTGCGCAAGTAACATCTTGTGGAAAGATGAGAAAAATACCATCTTTGACTCCTAAACCCTAGTTGTGATGATGCATATCATGAGAGGCTACCCACTAGCATGACCCAATATAAGTACATATATACGAAACTTTTGACTCTTGTCATCAAATTATACATTATCTATATTAATTAATTTTAAGTTTGTATTATATTACACTTATATTAATAATTTCATGAAAACATGTAGACACAACCTGAATGCATGGATGAGGTTATGAGATCATTCGAGGGGGCGGTTGATCAACTAGAGTAGCCTTCATCAATGTGTGTTTCCATGGATTATCCTCCACCTCCACCTCCACCTTAAGTGCCTCATGAATCTCATTTTCAGGAGAGTATCTATGTACAGTCTCGTGGACTTTAAATTGAGGTAATTTTTTTATGAATTCTAAAGATTTCAACATTTTTTTTTAAGTTACACATGCATGTTAATTAATTCGTAGACTAATTGTAATTTTTCTTCAATGCCATTGTGTACATAGGAACGTATGTAGAGTGGTTCTGATGTTGTAGTTATGTGGACGTGTGACTAGGATGTTTGGTATGTAGGCATTGAGAATGCAGGTCCATCGACGTAGGCCCCAATCATTGAGCCACAAGTAGGGGAGCAACAAACCCAGATTGATCAAACCCCTTTCCTACCTAAATTGCATTTCGACTCGAATGATGTTAGTAGATTCATATGTAATTCAATGAGGTTCAAAATAATTTATTTACAGATTATTTATTTTTTACGAATAATTATCTAATTAATTTTATTTCAAATCTGTTTCATTGCAGTTCCAGGATATAAATGGTTTCTTTGCGTAGCAGGACTCACATAGGAATAACTCTAGAAGTGATGATTTCTATAGTGGATCATATATAGTTTGTACATTTTTCAGGCCTATTTCATAGGACACATTCACATGTGATACAAACTTTGTATATTTTCAAACGTTGACAATCTATGGATACATGAAAATTATTTAAATTTTTGGATGCTTATTATTTCAGTTTGTGGATGTTCATGTACTGCAATATGTATATATTTTCATATGGAAAATTTGTTGATATCTTCATTTACAATATACATTTGTATATATTTTCACATGGACATTTTTATTAATCTTGTTTATGTATGTTCATTAAGTTTTAGTTTATGGATTTGTTTATTATTTCACTACTTTAAAATTTTCTATAATACAACTTTTATTTAAAAAGATAACAATTTTGATTTCTAGTTTCATAGAGTAAGAAAATAAGTACAATATTACTATTATGCAACTGAATTTTATACTTCAAATGAACTAAAATATATCATGTACATCATTTTAATATTGAACTTGTATAAAATGTCTTTTAGTGAAATCAAAGTATGTTAACTTTTAAACAATTAATGATATGTTTCTATAATTTATATAATTTTATGAATTTTCCTAAATGTACTTGTCTATCCAAGTATTTAAATCAATTCCTTATCTTAAAACCTTCAATCAAGAACGTTTAAGATGTAAAATTCTACAAAATAACTTTGATTTTTAGTTTCATAGATTAAGAAAATAAGTACAATTTTACTATTATGCAAGTCAATTTGATACTTAAAATGAACTAAAATATATCATTTACATCAATTTAATATTGAAGTTGTAGAAAGTTTATTTTAGTGCAAGAAATGTTTGTTAATTTAAACAATTAATGATATATGTTTCTATAATTTTATATAATTTTATGAAATTTCCTAATTTTACTTGTTTATCCAAGAATTTCAATAAAATTCTTAACTTAAGACACTCTATTAAGAACTTTCAAGATGTAAAATTCTACAAAATAACAATTTTGATTTCTAGTTTCATATACTAAGAAAATAAGTATAATTTTACTATGATGCAAGTCAATTTGATATGTTTAAAATGAAGTAAAATATATCACATGTGCATCAATTTAATATTGAACTTGTAGAAAGTGAGTTTTGGTGCAATAAATGGATGTTAATTTAATCAATTAATGATATGTTCCTCTAATTTTATATAATTTTGTGATTTCTCTTAAATTTACTTACCTATCCAAGTATTTCATCAATTCCTTATGTTAAGACCTTCAATTTTTTTTTCCCATAGAAAAAAATCGAACCGTCTATTAAAATAGAGAGGTTACATAGCATATGCGAAGCATTTTCGTTTCTCTCTTTGCAGAGAGAGAAACCAAAAACAACTATTTGTAGGAACTTCCAAGTGATCCCCCAAAACAGTCCAGGCAAACACGGCCTAAAGGTATAAACAAATTTCTGTCGTTTTCCAACCTCTCGGCTTCCTATTAGGAAAACAACCGAAATAGAGATTTGAAGAAAACCACAGTAGCAAAAAGTGCCAGTTAGTAGACACTGTCCTGGCATTTTACAAAGAATATACAAGGTTCAAAAGTGGACAGGGACTCAGTCCTCCTTTGAAAAGGAAAACAACGCTGACTCCTGTCATAATGTTTTTTATAGTTTTTTTATAGTTTTTCACATTGTTGAATATACATAAAGACATAACAACAAAAATAGTAAAGAAGAGTTGTAACCATCTCAAAAGTTAATCAAAAACTAGAGGTGCAAGTGGCCTTGCCACCCCATCAACCACTTCTTCTATTTTCCATGCGCCCAGAACCTGATCAGTGCCTTCTTTAGAAAGGTGGTCTGCTTTTGTGTTCCGCTCCATGAAAATATGGCAAATACTGAGCTCAGAAAAAAACCTTTTAAGACAAAGGATCTCATTAAGCAAAAAAATTAAAATATAGTTTCTATATTGTTGTGTTCCATTAGTCCACTTTACTATATTCAAAGAATCACAAAAAATCTATGCCTCACGCTCATTGCACAAGGATAGCCAACAAAGAAGAAGGTGTAAGGCTTTTAGCTCAGCAAAATTGTTTGTTCCGGTGCCAAGGCCAATGGAAGCTTTTAAGAGTGTCCCAGAGGGAAAGAATATAACCAGGCCAGTTCCACACCTCCTATTTTGATCTGGGGCGTCATAAAAATAAGCCCAGGGTATGGAGCCCTTAACCTCTTCCCTTTGAACTGGTCTGGTGCGCTGAGAGATAGATGGAGATGGGATATTCTCGTATATGTCGACCCCTTCTGCTACTAAACTGGCGATAGGGAAAGGAGTGTCTTTAAAGATCAAGTGATTTCTAGCAAGCCAAATGCCCCAGGCAACCAACAGGGGCATTGCTCTAACTTTATCATTTGGGGCCTCCTGCCACCATATGTTCTAGGCTTCAAAAAGCTCCTCGCCTTCCCACCTTTGGGGAGTGTTAGTCATCCTCAACATTTCATTCCAAAGACATTTCGTGAAGGGGCAGGAGAGAAAAACATGATGGACAGATTCCTCACTCTCTTTGAACAAGGAGCACCACCCAGGGCCAATCTTCCCTCTTTTCTGAAGGAAGTCCCAAGTGGGAAATTTCTTCTGAAGTATACACCAATAGAAAAAACGAGTTTTTACTGGTCCTTTGAGTTTCCACAGAGGTTTTTCCCACCAGCTTGGCTCCTCCCACCCTTTTTGAGCCATAAGCCAGTCATATCCCATCTTTGGAGAATAGACACCTGTCTAAGAATTCACCCATCTTAGTTCATCTGGCTTATCAGAAATGCGAATATGGGAGTTCAACAGGGATGCTCGATAGTTCCCCCATTCCTCGTGCCATCTTCCTTCCAATAAGAGAGCCTCCCCTGAGAGCCACTCTTGTCGCCAGATTGAGGAGTTGCCAATGTCAACAATTTGGTTAAGGAAAAGTAGCCCTCTGTTATTAAGGTGCTCAATCATATCTCTTGATAGGGCAAAGGAGTTCGAGCAGCCCACCCATGGATCTCTACCCGGCCTGACCGATCTGCCATCTCCAACGTTCCATGCCAGTCCTTGCTCTATTATTTGGATAGCTGCCACCAAAGCTTTCCACACCACCGAGGAATTTTTTGATGATTTTTGAGGCAATCTATTCTAAACCAGAGTCGGTATTGGATCTATATACTTTCTCCTTGTTACTGAGGTCCAAAGGTTTTTCGAGGAAATCAGTCTCCAAGCTAATTTGGCAGCTAAGGACCTTGAGAAAGGATGCAAGTCCTTTATTCCCCATCCACCCCAACATTTTGGTCTGACTATTTTTTCCCATGAAACCCACGGGGTTACATGATCCTTCTTTGAGCCTTCCCATAAAATCCTGCTACAGATTTTGTTGATCTTCCACAGAATACTTTTCGGCACCCAGATGAGGTTATCCCAATAAACTAGAATTTCTAGCACCACTGATTTGATTAGAATTAACCGGCCTGCCCTTGACAGCCATTTAAAGCTCCAATGCTTCATCCTATTCTCAATTTTTGCAAGAAGCCAGGACCAATCCTATATCCTATAGGTATCAGGCTTGAGAAAAAAACCGAGATACTTAAATAGGTCCTGTAAAGATTTGGCTTCAAAAGGGAGAACTTCTTTTGCTCTCTCCACTTCCACATTGGAGAGGCCTATAGTTGTTATGGATGATTTCTTTTCATTTATGCACAAACTTGTGGCTTTTAGAAAGAGGTCTGAAATCATTTTTAGACACCAATAATCTTCCAAACTCCCATCACAAAATAGGAGAATGTCGTCTACAAAGAGAAGGTGAGTCACCCAAAGATTGAGCGCAACTTCGATCCTTTTCAGCTCTCCTTATCTCTTTGCCTCTTTGATCATTAAACTAATTCCCTCAGTGGCCAGGAGAAATAGCAGGGGACAGAGGGGCACCCTTGGCGTAGGCCTCTTTGAGGATTGAAAAAATCAGAAGCTGCACCGTTTATTAGAACAACGATCGAAGTGGAAGTGACACACCCCATAATCCATCTTACAAAGTTGTATCTGAAACCAAGGTGCATCAAGAGAAGCCTCAGGTACATCCAAATGATTCTATCAAAAGCCTTGGAGAGGTCAATTTTAATAATGGTTCCTTTTTTTTGGCTCTTCTTAAGGCTATGAAGAGTTTCCTAGGCTACCCCCATTGCTTCATGGATTTGCCGTCCGTCCAAGAAGCCAAATTTTTTTGCAGAGATATTCTTGTAAAGAAAAGGTTTCTGTCTGGAGGCAATGACTTTAGCTATGATCTTATATAAGCATGTACACAAATAAATGGGGCAAAAATCATTGAAGGAAGAAGAGTGGTCAGACTTAGGGATGAGGGTCAGAAAAGTGGCATTAAAGGGTTGATAGACCGAGCCTGAGATCCTGGACTCTTCAACAATCGTGACCAGATCGTCAACCAGTGCATCAAAGAAGTGGAGGAAGAATTCCATGGTCCATCCATCCAGCCCTGGACTTTTCTCTTTCTGCATCGACTTAAGGATAGCTTCCACTTCATCTTTTGATACCAGAGACATCAGACTGTCATTTCCTTCCTCGTCGATGAAGCTTCGAAAACTTGTGCTACTCTTATAACTTCTGCAATAGTGGCTTCTTCCGGGGCTCTAAAAAGATCTTTGAAATGGGCTACCCCAAGGTAGGCTAAATCTTCAAAGGACTGTGCCTTTTCCCCATTTTCTTTTGGCATTTCCCAGATTGTGTTTAAATTTTTCCTTCCTTTGGCATAATTTTGAAAGAACCTTGTATTTTCGTCCCCATCTTGGAGCCAAATAGCCCTACTCTTTAAACGCCAGCTTTCCTCCTTCACCTAAAGATTTTTCCTTCTTGCCGCTTCTAATTCCCGAATTCTGTCCCGGGATTCTAAGGTGGCATAGCCTTCCCTTTCTGGATCTTCCAAAAGACCTAGTTCTGCATTAATAGCCCTCATCTCTTCATCTTCCTTTAAGGATTTTTGGATAACCCATTCCTTGGTTGTAGCCTTCAGCCTTTTGAGGTTGTTCATGAAAGCCTTGCTTCGACTCAAACCTTCTCCAACTCCCGACCCATCCCTCCTCCAAGTTCAGTGGAATAGAGAAATGAAGGAGTCATCAGACAACCAAGAAGAGTTGAACTTAAAGGGAGACCCCAGTTTTTTGAGGGCCCCTTTTGCCTCCAACAGGATAGGAAAATGGTCAAACAGACCTCCCTCACCCACCCAATGCCTGAAAATAGACAGTTTCTCTGCTAACTCTTCACCCAAAAGGAAACGATCCAGTTTCTTTCCCACCCAGTCCTCCCCCACTCTTTTATTCCTCCAGGTGGGTCTGGGTTTAAGCAACGAGACATCCACCAGGTGAGAGAAGGAAATATTGGAAAGAAATAAATCAGTCAGGGGATCAGGTCGAGCATTGGCTCCCCAAGATTCCGAGACCCCTAGGGAGAAATTGAGGTCATCTCCAATGATCAGATTGGGATGGGCTAGGCAAGGTTTCAGAAAAAATAAGTCCAGAACAACTCCCTCTCCTGGCAGGGCCCATACACATTAAGAAGGAGGAGAGGGAGGCATAACTCCTTTGAATATAATTCCATCGCCAGAGTATTTTCAAACCCCTAGGAAGATATTTCTGTTAGATTCCCTGCTTTATAACTAGTGACCACACTACCAAAGTGGCCATTAGCATCAAGAGCCTGAAAGAGCCATCCAGGAAATAGTTTCATAAGAAGGCTTATGACTTCCTCTCATTTACCGAGGGTCTCTTGTAGCATAAGGACATCCGACCTATGAACTCTGACCAACTCCCTCAGGGCTAGTTTTTTGGGTTGACTAGCTAACACCATACAATTGTAGGAAAGAAAAATCATTTCATAACATCAGGAAGTGGCTTTGCTTCTCTAAGCACCCCAGTCAAGGATTTATGTTTCCCATCAACAATATCCAACTTTTCTTTAAGCTGTTCCTTTGAGATATCAGATTATCTACCTCTCATTTTTCTGGACCTAATAGGCACAGGATCTAGCTCTAATCCTCCAAGAGCAATGCCTTTCCTAGAGTGGTTTACTAGTGATCTCAAGTTATAGGGGGGAGAATTAGGAAGGGGAGGAGGCACCATAGGGCGACTGGGAGACAGAGGATCATCAGAAGGAATGGGAGGGTTCTCAGAGGTCGGAGGCACTGAAACAACCAAGTTGTCGATAGGAGGCTGGTTTAAATTTAAAAAATATAACTCCATCTGTAACTTCCTGGAGGGACCAGGCTAAAAAATAACCAAATCAGATAAAGAAGTAGAAAAACATAGGGAAGAGGGGGAAGAGAAAAGCATACCCGCTTGTGAAGCCCCTTCTGTCTCAGCTGCCAAGGGAGCCAGAGAGGCTGACAGAGTAGGTGATTTCTCAGTGATGGGAGCTAGGGCTACCTACTGAGTCAGGTCGATAGGAGTCACCTTCCCCAGGCTGACCCCTGTATTCTCCTCCATAGGAGTCTGTGATGTAGCCATAGCTGGTTTTGGAATGGGATAAATCATCGGTTTCCTTGTAACTTTGTAGTGACTTCTTCTGCGATGATGGCCCAAAGGACATTCTTTAGCCAGGTGACCGTATTTGTGGCATCTGTGGCATCAAAACGGAAAATTTTCATAGTCCAGTCTTTGAAGAAATTCCAAGTCTTTGTATTTTAGAGTCATGGAATCCGCAAGCCCTTCTCTGGGGTTGAGGCTTACAAGGATCCTTGCCGCACTAAGGTCATTGGTTTGAAGAAAGGACCTGTCAACTTCCAAATATTTACCCAGCGTGTTCCCAATGGAGATGAAAACTAAGTCGGTCCAAAACTGAATAGGAAGCCCCGACAATTTTACCCAGATAGGTGATTCATTCATTTTTTCTGTTTGGGTGTCGAACATGGGGGTCCATCTGCGGAAGAGGATTGGTAATTTTACAAAACACCAATTCCGTTTGAGCACCCGATCAACATGGTCCTTATGATCGAATCTCAGGGTAAACCACCCTCTATCCAAGACTTTTATCTCCGCCAGTTTCCCAGGGGCTTTCCCCCATTCTGTCTGGACCCAATCCCGTTTGTAATAGACCGTGTATTTTCTTCCACGCACTCTGCCAACTAATATTGTTTCTGATGCTGCCATCACTTCTTCAACGATAATTTCCACCCCGAGGACACAACTATGGCGGGTCTCCTTTTTCTTAATGGGATTTTGCTTCTTGCGTTTTCCTCCCACTGCCTTCGTCTGCCTTTCACCCTCCCCAAATTCCCGGGCCATCTGGGCATCTTCTTCCTCAGCTTCAGGCGAATCCTGTCGCCTTACCTCTGAGTCACAGGTGGCTCAAACTGCCAACCCCTTTTCCGAGGCCTCCCTATCAACCTGACCGCTCACCTGAACCGATTCAAGCCGAGGATCTGCTTCCACCGGCTGAATTTTCCCGTCACCTTCTGTGGGGTTTTTCGGGCAACTCTTATGCCCAGAACCTAGAGCAACACCCCAAATTTGAGTGTCCTTCTGTGGCGGGATCAAGCCCGCCTATGCTGAAATGAAAGTGGGAACGGCTGTATTCGTGACCAAGCTCTGACTCGGGATTGGATTCCTTTTTTCACAACCCTCGCCTCTAAAAACCACCCCACCAGATTCGAGCCCTCTATAGCCTACTTCCCTTGTGGCTTTGAACCCTTTATGTACATGCATGCCACAACTAGCGACTACATCTTCTAAACCACCCGTTAGAATAGGGAAAACCGGATTACCTGGCCCTAAAGGTGGAGTATTTTCACCCTAAGCACGAAGCTGGCCGCTGCCTTCCTCTCCACCGCAATGAAAACCACCATGACCCAAAAGAGTAGCGTTATCAGCCTTCCTAGCACTGCCAGCCGAGTTTTGAACCAGCTTTTCAAGAGTTGCGGGTCTGTTGGAAAAAGGTCCATCTCCTTCCTCCTTGCTCGGAAAGGCAGCTTTCACAGTCGATTTCGGGAAAAGCCTGTCTAGATTCTGAGAAGAAAATTCGTGACCCCAAACAGTAAGTAGGTCTTATGGCACTGAATCTATGACCATGTAATCACGCTGAAAACCCATCGCTGCGGCTTACAAAAAACGCTAGCTCGACACCACTATAGCTAGAAACCCGCAGATTTTCAGTAAAGGAACCTCGTCGCGAGGTAACAAAGCCTGAAAAAATCTTTGCCTTCATTCTGCCACCGGTTAAAAACAAAGACTCCTCCTACCTCGAAACGTGCTACTCGTGGCCGACCCAGGGAGGTCCAGGTGTTTGCAGGCCTCTGACATCGAGGTTACACCTGTCACGTCACTCTTCCCTCGTGGCCTGAGGTAGGTCCCTCCTGCAAAATCTTAGGGTTCCACCATGCGCAGAGCAAACCCTAACCTTGAGGTCGAAAAAAAATCATGATTTTTGTTAAGACCTTCAATTAAGAACATTCAAGAAGTAAATGTCTACAAAATTTAACAATCTTGGATCAATCTAGTTTCATAGACTAATAAAATAAGTATAATCTTACTATGGTGCAAGTAGCTTTGATATTTAAAATGAACTAAAATATATTATGTACTTCAATTTAAAATTGAACTTGTAGAAAGTGTATTTTAGCATGCAATCAATGCATGCTAGTTTAAACAAATTTAATGATTTGTTTCTATAAATTTATATCATTTTATGAAATTTCCTAAATTTATTTGCCTTACCAAGTATTTCAATCAATTTAATACTGAGGAAAAAAAAAAAGTTCCAGAGCTAGGGTTCTGCAAATCCCTGCAACTGTCGACATGGTTCTTCCATTCGACTCCGCCATCGTTGATACCACTCCCGCTCAGGATGCCTCTGCGGCTGCTACTGCTTCCAAATTGGACGATGCTCCAAAAGTCGTCTCAAATTTCCCTTATGGCTCTGAGATCAGGATTCAACACCCCAACCCCCATTGTGCTGTCGACAGCGTTGTTAGCGAAGGCTAGGAGAAGACTTCTACTCCCAATGCAGCTTTCATGATTGCCTCTACTAGGAAGCTAGCGGCGGCAGCCCCAGGCAGTAATGCAGCCCAATGAGTAGGAGGCACAACTCCCCTCCTTGAAAAATTCCCGCATGGCAGCGATTACCCTGGCATAGACAGTGTTGAGGCCTCTTCTGCAATATAGGCCATAACACAGCACGGCCACACAGATCTTCACGATTGGGAAGCTGAGGTAAATTTTTCCTCTGAAAAAACCTCTGGCTTTCAGATTCAGATCTTACTTCTCTCTGGCAAAATGTTGTTGCTCTGGGTGTGTGCTTCGGATCTGGTGCATGACCTCCTGCGAGATCTTGAACTCAGGTTGGGTATCCCCTCAGCCCTTCAAAGACTAACCTACAAAGGTAAAAAGCTCAAATACCCTATGCCCTTGTCTTATTACTGTATTGAAAGAGATGCTTTAGTGATGCTCACCCTACATCTGTGAGGAGGAGCATCTGGGCAGACCTCCTCGGCTCCTGCTTTCTCCTATAAAGATGCGGTTCATGCACAACCTTCCAAGAAGCCTGCCCAGCCAGTTGAGGCTCCCAAGCCTTTATTGCTGGAAAAAATGGAAGAAAATCCCTCCATTGAAATCACTCATCCATTCCTGGATGATCAATATCAGACATTTGCATAAATAGCCATCATCTGGAGATTTAATGGTCTATGGCCTCGTACTGCCGACTTATATCAGTGGATCCACTCCAACTGGACCAACAACAACAAGGTCTTCTTATGCTCAAAAGGCTTCTTTATTGTGGCCTTTGATTTCAACAAAGATTACCAGAAAGCCTTAACAGGAGGCCCTTGGTTCTGGGGATCAGCAGGACTATTCCTCACCCCCTAGTTCCCAAACTTCAACCCCTCTTCAGCTGTCATCACCAAGCTTCCCATTTGGGTCAGGCTTCCAAACCTCCCTGCACATTTATGGCACTTTGATGTCTTTCAAGGGATTGGGGACACCTTAGGTCACTTCGTGGATACAGATACCTGTTGAGAAGGTAAATCCCCTCTGCGGACAGAGGCGATCCCTACTAGCCCAGCAGGGGTCTAGCAACAAACAAACAATGTCATGACGCAGGTTCCTGATACAGATGAAAAATTTGGAGATAGAAAGCCTACGGATTCCAACGCTAGGATGCGAAGAAGAAGCGTCCCATTCTCAACCTCGCGAATCCACCGATCCTCCACGATCTCCGCGGATGAACACCTGCACATGGAAGAAACGAATAGATACAAGCATAGAAACCAGCATACGTAACTAAACATCAGTCAGAAAGGACATTACTCGCATTAACATGATGGAAAACGGAGTGGAACCATAATCATAATCATCTATTAAATAACCAGCGAAGAGAGATTACAACCAAGTTCTGACGTCGCGGTCTCCTTCGGACGGGTTTCCAGTCGTCCACGTCTCACAAAGTTTGCCAAGGAAAGGGAAAACCTCTCCAGAGTCTCGTGACAATGGTCTCCTTACTTGAGTCAGCCTTAAGGGAAAGAGAGGGTGCTTTACAACACAAAGGCCCTTGGGAATATGGAGATTCGGAGCTTAGGCACTTCAAGACTAGCTTGCCATTGATCTGAGCAAGCTTTTATAGATGGGGAAGGAGGAGTTGGGATCCCTATTATTATGGGATTGGCCCTATCAACAAGGAAGGTTCCATGGGATGTGGCAAAACTACTTCCCTCCATAGAACTCCCGCAGCCAACCTCCCAACTCAAGATAGGTGATGGTTTTTGAATTTGTTAGAACTCAACTCCCGCCATCCATATTTAAAAAACAACTCCCAAATTGGGTGGCGCGACTACGGCTCTATAATGATGCCAAGTGGCCCATGGACCAACTCCATCATTCCCCATGGCGCGATCTTGGAAGCACAACTTTTAGCGCCAATGCCAAAAGGGATGTTTTTCATGACTTTTGCAAGGATATGCCTCAAGGGAAAATGAAGCTCACGTTCAGAGGGATGCATTGATGATGATTTCAAGGCATGAAAACGTTCACAGGTCACAGAATGGGTCCTCCATTGTGCGGGATGGGGAATGGTAAGGACGGTGACAAATTACTGTGTAACAGAAGTTGCCAATTTGTTGAGAAGGTAAATCCCCTCTGCGGACAGAGGCGATCCCTACTAGCCCAGCAGGGGTCTAGCAACAAACAAACAATGTCATGATGCAGGTTCCTAATTACGAATGAAAAGGCTGGAGATAGAAGCCTACCTGGATTCCAACGCTAGGATCTGAAGAAGAAGCGTCCCCGTTCCTTAGCCTCGGCAGATCACAATCCCTCCACGATCTCCGCGGATGAACACCTGCACACAGAAGAAACGAACAGATACAAGCATAGAAACCAGCATACGTAACTAAATGTCAGTCGAAAAGGACATTACTCGCATTAACATGATGGAAAACGGAGTGGAACCATAATCATAATCATCTATTAAATAACCAGCGAAGAAAGATTACAACCAAGTTCTGACGTCGCGGTCTCCTTCGGACGGGTTTCCAGTAGTCCACGTCTCGCAAAGCTCGCCAAGGAAAGGGAAAACCTCTCCAAAGTCTCGTGACAATGGTCTCCTTACTTGAGTCAGCCTTAAGGGAAAGAGAGGGTGCTTTACAACACAAAGGCTCTTGGGAATATGGAGATTCGGAGCTTAGGCACTTCAAGACTAGCTTGCCATTGATTTGAGCAAGCTTTTATAGATGGGGAAGGAGGAGTTGGGATCCCTATTATTATGGGATTGGCCCTATCAACAAGGAAGGTTCCATGGGAGGTGGCAAAACCACTTCCTTCCATAGAACTCCCGCAGCCAACCTCCCAACTCAAGATAGGTGATGGTTTGTGAATTTGTTAGAACTCAACTCCCGCCATCCATATTTAAAAAACAACTCCCAAATTGGGTGGCGCGACTACGGCTCTATGACAGAGCGCCAGGTGGCGCGACCTCTTTGCATTGATTTTCCCATTGGCGCGAGTACTGAACAATCCCTCCACGATCTCCGCAGATGAACACCTGCACATAGAAGAAACGAACAGATACAAGCATAGAAACCAGCATACGTAACTAAACATCAGTCAGAAAGGACATTACTCGCATTAACATGATGGAAAACGGAGTGGAACCATAATCATAATCATCTATTAAATAACTAGCGAAGAGAGATTACAACCAAGTTCTGACGTCGCGGTCTCCTTCGGACGGGTTTCCAGTCGTCCACGTCTCGCAAAGCTTGCCAAGGAAAGGGAAAACCTCTCCAGAGTCTCGTGACAATGGTCTCCTTACTTGAGTCAGCCTTAAGGGAAAGAGAGGGTGCTTTAAAACACAAAGGCTCTTGGGAATATGGAGATTCAGAGCTTAAGCACTTCAAGACTAGCTTGACATTGATCTGAGCAAGCTTTTATAGATGGGGAAGGAGGAGTTGGGATCCCTATTATTATGGGATTGGCCCTATCAACAAGGAAGGTTCCATGGGAGGTGGAAAAACCACTTCCCTCCATAGAACTCCTGCAGCCAACCTCCCAACTCAAGATAGGTGATGGTTTGTGAATTTGTTAGAACTCAACTTCCGCCATCCATATTTAAAAAACAACTCCCAAATTGGGTGGCGCGACTACGGCTCTATGACAGAGCGCCAAGTGGCGCGACCCCTTTTCATTAATTTCCCCATTGGCGCGAGTACTGAACTGCTTTCCCGCGCCAATGCCAAAAGGGATGTTTTTCATGACTTTTGCAAGGAGATGCCTCAAGGGCAAATGAAGCTCACGTTCAGAGGGATGCATTGATGATGATTTCAAGGCATGACAACGTTCACAGGTCACAGAATGGGTCCTCCATTGTGCGGGATGGGGAATGGTAAGGACGGTGACAAATT
This sequence comes from Pinus albicaulis, assembly GCA_034641835.2. NCBI lineage: Eukaryota > Viridiplantae > Streptophyta > Pinopsida > Pinales > Pinaceae > Pinus > Pinus albicaulis. The sequence goes on along the minus strand of JAXQQM020063331.1, from coordinate 14,112 downwards.
ACTGTGTAACAGATGCCCCCTAAAGTATGAGGCCCGAGAGGGAGAGGGGTGAAATGCTTTACGAGAACATGTTCAACCGAAAGCCCGCTATCGGAAAACCTGCGCAGAAAGATACAACTGATATCTCAAGTACATGATGTATAAGTGGTATGGACGCAGCCATCCGAAACAGAGTATGCTATAATCCGGATCCAGGGTATGGGCGCAGCCATCCAACTAAGATCAAATAAATAGACTCAGGTATGGTCGCATCCATCCAATCAGTGAGTCATGTACATAATGATAATAATCCACAATCGCAGCCTGGATTACAACAGACACAATCCAGGGTCTTGCGCTCCATCTCGACCCAAACAAGTACAAGTTCTAGCATGCGAATGTGTGAGCTGATGTCGAACATGCAAGAACATCGTTTGATTACCAGCCAATGATGAAAGCTGTTAACAGACGCGAGAGAAACCACCAATAATGACAATGGTCCTCAAGGTACTACAGGTACAATCTACGGCGTGTGAATAAATGAGCTGACGTCGAACACCCGCAGAATCATCCGATCGGAGGCCAATGATAAAAACCTCACGTTGAATGCGACGAACCCGCCATTGAGGCATGCAGGCTCCAAGGTACCATCAGGAGTCTCTAGACCAACTTCCTGGATAATGAGTTGAAGTCGACAGGAAGTGACCTTGATCGAAGGTGGGCCATAATGATTCCCACATCATCGACACGAGACAGAGGAACATAATTTTTTTGTTGTGAATCAGGATCGTATGAGAAACAGAGGAAGGTTGATATTTGCAGAGGCCAACTTCTCTTGAACACATGAACGGCACGACAATGGACTTGGCAGTATTTGACATCAGCGGATCAGAGGTCATGGCGACGAGGCAGTGAACAGATGAGAGGTCAAAAGAGATTACCCAAACCCATGGAGGCAAAGTGAAGCAACGAGATGAGATGTCCCCAACCCGACACTGATGTAGACAAGTGCCATGTTCAAGAGCGACATACTGCCGACGACAATGACGATGGTTCCATTTTTCCCCCACCATTTATGGCGAGTACCCCAATTATTTTTGAAAACAAGATTGAAGGGGATAGCATATGCTTGCGATATAAGTCCGCCCTTCGGGCGAATCCATCCTAGTGCATTTAACGAGTCCTAGGAAGGAGAAACTCGGAGAACGTCATTTCGACTATATCCGATGTCATCAGGGTTTAACGAGTCTGACAAAGGAAGAACTCGGCGTATTTTCATGTTTAGAGAGTTTGAAAAGACAGCTGAAAAGAAAACTCCACAAGTCCCTTTTCGTAAATAGTTCCCCAGATCCGAAAAGGTAGAAAACAATATCCGGGAAAACCTCCTAGTCGCGATAGGCTAGGGTATTCCTTTTTCGTAATCAATCCATCCCAGCCCGAAAAAGGGTTAAACTTATACCGGGTGGATGTCGATTCGCGTCCATTTTAACGAGATCGAAACGACAAGGGCCTCGGCAATCTTTTCATGTTTAGAGAGTCAGAAAAGAGCTGAAAGATGACTCCAGAGTGACTTTTTCGTGTATTTACCGAGTCCGAAAAAGTATAAAATACAACTCGTCTCCATCTTTTAAGTCGCAAAAACCTGCTGCTGCACATACCAAGCAAGCGTAAAATCCATTTTCGACATAATACATGCAAATATTTGACAAAAATAACTTTTAAAGCTCATTTAACGTCGAAAAGTTATAAATATGTCTAATTGGTAAAAAATGAAATTACTTTTTACTATTTACCTTGTGGAAAGCAACAGTGGTCCTTTTGGAGTAGAATCTTCTGACAGTGATCGCGACCAATCCAGGCAACCATTCAGCTTCTCGTCTGTCACAGGTAAGAGGCGCTCCTTTGCTCTTCATTTCCATACATTTTTAATGATTTTCCCTTAGAAATCAACTTTGTGTGGCCATTTTTAAAATTTTAGGGCCGGGCCCATTAGCGCGGGTATCGGGCACGGACCCGCGCCACTGAGCTCTTTTTACTAAAGGGCTCGCGCCACATGGCGCGACTGTTAGCAAAACAGCCGCGCCAGCGGCCGAACCTAAATTTTCGCCTAAAATTCCGGTATTTAAACCAAATCTCTTGAATTTTGAAGCTCACCAAAGATCTAATCAGGGGTTTTTGACCACATGAATGCAGATAACCACTCAAAATGGTAATCGAATGGAAGGAACAAGAGCACGGAGATGAGGATGAACAAGCCATGCAAAGCCAGGCTTGCATGAACGCTCTTAGAGACTGTGGATTGAAAAAGTTCTTCCTCACGCCATGTTTACGAGCTCAACCCGAGCTCCTCCAATATCTAATCAGCATCTGGGATGAAAATGAACAAGTGTTTAGGCTACGAGACCAGGTGTTAGAACTGGAGGTCACTGACATTTATTTCATTACTGGATTGTCCCGCAGAGGTCCAATCCCTGTACTGACTGGGAGCAGACCATCCGGGGAAAAGATGGAACAGGTAATGGCGCGGGTGTGCCGAGGGGCACAAACAGGATCAGGAAGCAAGAAGGTATACATCTCCACCATCCCCGATCTAGCACTGAGAGTAGTTCTCCACACCATTACGCGGGCTGCTGGGTCGCAGGCTCCGCACGAGGCCACGAAGACTCAACTCCTGTTAGCCTCAGAATGCATGGGTCCCCTACTGTTCAACTGGGCAGAAGCAGTAACCATCAACATGAAAAGGCAGCTCACAAAGTGAAAACAGGGGAAACTGAAGCAGTTCGGGTATGGTTCCATCTTGGTATCGTTCATTTTGGAATGCATACCAATCTTCCAGGGCCAAGGGGCCGCAGTGGCGAGTCCGATACCATGAGAGTCGCGAATGGCTCGCTGGGCAGCACTGATGCCCAGATCTGGAGGTGGCCAACAGATGTCCTGGAGGCCAGAGTTCTTTAGGTGGCTACGGCGCCAACTGATCGTCGTGGAAGATTGGCCCTATTCGGGAACTGACTTTACCGGGGACCCAGATCTCCCACTACCAGAAGGAGGTGACTGGGACGAGCAGTTGGGTAAGACCTCATATTTTTGATTTTATGTTTATATGTTTTTTTGTTAATACACATTTGTCTTAACACAATTATATATGCATGCAGATGTAGGACCTGAGAGACCAGCCGGGATGTCTCCTATCTCCCGGAGGACACAACTCGCCCCTGAGATCCAGGGGGAAGGTACCGGGGGAGAGGAACTGATCCAGAACCTTGAGGGGATTGCCCATGGGATCCCAGACTATGCCCGACTATCAGACGTACCGATGGCATACCAACGCCACACGGTGGGAGTTCCGAATCGGATCCACCGAATCCTAAGGCGCCTAGTGCGTGCAGTGACGTGCTATCATGAGCACCATGCGGATTAGTCTCTAGGATTTATGCCACACCTATTTTTTGAGAGACACAATGTCTCAGGATGTATTAAGACAATTATGTATATTTTTTGAGTTTTATGTGACACACTCTATGTAAACATTTTGATATCTATATATATACATATCTATTTATGGATGAGTCTTTCTTTACATGTGATGATGATTATAAATTGCGCAAATGTCTGTCTAATACCAAATTTGCTACTGCATCTGTTAATGTATTCAAATGCCTGGGTATATGATGATAAGTAATGTAGTCAAAATTCCTTTCCAGTAATCGAATATGCAAATACAGACGTAAAATGGACGGGTTCCTTACCGAATAGTGTCCGTTCAGCTGTAACACTACAAGTTGTGAATCTAGGTACACGAGCAATTCACGGATACCAAGGTTTACTGCCTCGGTTAACAATTCCAACACGGCACTATATTTCGCGATATTGTTCGTGGTACGTCCTAAACACACACCTTGCAGGTCAATCAACTCACCAGCAGGATCGTAGATTACCCAGGCTGCGGAAGACAGATTCCTGGTACTGCGGGAGGCACCATCCGCGAAACCAACAAATGGATGAATAGACATCTGCACAATCAGGAAGACCCGATCAGCAGAAAGATGTTTACAAAGCACACCACACTATGCACACAAATGACAATCACACACCTATGTACACACACCACACTAAGAAATCACTTTAGGCGTAGTACTTTTTAAGGTACAACCCATTCCTGGGCTGCGCCAGTGGAACTCCTTCGTAATCTATAAGCTCGTAGGCCCCATTTTTCAAAACGCGTTTTACTATATAGGGACCATGCCACATAGGCTGGAGTTTACCGGCCCCAAGCTTATCATGTGCCTGATCGTACAAGAGAACGAGGTCTCCTTCAATGAAAGAACGAGGAGAAACAGTTTGATCAAAATGAGTTTTGACCCTCTTCTTTTGTGCTTCGATGATCAAAGCAGCTAGTCGACGGGTTTCATCCAATCGTTCGAGGTACAGAAGATGTTCTTCCTCAGGGGAGGTATCCGGTAAGAGCTCTATAGCTAATTTAAGCGAAGGAATTTCACATTCAACCGGCAGAGTAGCTTCCAGGCCGTACACCAATTGGAAAGGTGTGAACCCGGTTGCACTCTTAGCAGATGTTCGGTATGCCCAGAGAGCTGAGAACAGTTGGAGATGCCAACTGGATTTATGAATCCCAACTGTTCGCTGAAGCATGGTGACCAAGACCTTGTTCACCGCTTCAACCTGACCATTCGCTTGAGGGTAGTATGGTGTTGAGCCGTCGTGACGCAAGCCCAACGCTGAAGTCAGCTCCGTCATCATGTAATCACGGAAATGAGTACCATGATCAGTGACGATGGCTTGAGGAACCTCGAATCGTGCAATAACGTGGTTGAATATAAATGAAGCAGCCGTTCTTCCGTCAGCAGCTAGTGTAGGCATCGCCTCGGCCCACTTAGTGAAGTAGTCGACGGCGACAATGATATACGCATGCCCCCCGGCCGAGTGAGGGTTACACATCATAAAATCCACGCCCCATTTCGCAAAAGGGCCGACGGTAATAACGGGATGCAAAGGCAATGGCGGCGCGCGCATCTTGCGCTGAAAAATCTGGCACGGATGACATTTACGGACTGCAGTGATACAATCCTTGAATATGGAAGGCCAGAAATATCCTGCCCTCAGAATCTTCTGGGCAGTAGCATATCCAGACATGTGTCCGCCACAGGCGCCTCTGTGGCAGTCATTCAAGACTTTCTCAGCCTCTTCCAAGGTAAGGCATCGTCGGAGCACCGAATCTACTCCAATACGATATAAGGTATCTCCTACGATACGGTAGGGTTGGGACTGGTGCCGAATCCAACGGCGGGCAGCTTTATCCAACTCAGACCGAAATGTCGCGGTCTGAAGATACACTATGATGTCACCGTACCAAGGATCACGAGTATCAATAAGAAACAGCGTTTCGTCCAGTATATGATCTTCTGAGTGTGAAGGAACAGAGTCTGTAGGGAGAGAACATATCAAATCCGCGAAGACCAGTGATTTAGTTGACTTGGCAGTGGTGAACTCCAAGTCAAACTCCTACAGGATCACGATCCATTTGGAGTACTTGCCCCCTAGTAATTGTCTAGAAAGAATATATGTCATAGGGTTGCAGTCTGAAACCACTGTTATTGTACACAAAAGGATGTAATGGCGAAAGCGTTGTACGGCATGTACTGCTGCTAAGGCCAACTTCTCGACATGTGCATAACGCGTCTCCGGGTCGAGAAGGTTCCGAGACAGGTAATAAACAACATGTTCGTCACCGTTCTCGTCATCCTGCACCAAGACCATGGCGATGGTGCTTAATGCGGCGGCTAGATACAAAGTAAAGTCGCGGTGGTAGTCCGGAGGACGAAGCAACGGAGCATTGACTAGCAGTGTCTTCAGCTTCTCGAAGGATTCCTGAGCAATTTCGTCCTAGTGAAAGGGAACATTCTGCTTTAACAAACGAGTGAATCCTTTGGCCACCTCGGCATAATTCGGGATAAAGCGCCTAAGAAAATTTGCTTTCCCTTGTAAACTCTGTAACTGATACAGGGAGGAGGGTGATGGGAGATTTATGATGGCCTCAACCTTCAAAGGGTCAAGACAAATTCCGTCTTTCGAGACTATGAAGCCTAAGAGACGGCCAGAATCAACACAGAAGACGCACTTATGAGGATTGAGCCTGATGTTGTAGCGTCTGCAACGAAGAAATATCTGGCGAAGATGCTCAGGATGGTCCTCTCGCTTACCCGAATGGGCTGGCAAGTCGTCCAGATAAGGCTGGACAATATGACGAATGTCATGAAAAGCGTAGGACATCGCACGCTGAAACGTGGCGCCAGCGTTCTTTAAGCCGAACGGGAGGTTTTTGTACGCGAAAGTGCCCCACGGATAGATGAATGTGGTCTTATGTTGATCCTCAGGTGCAATATTGATTTGATTATAGCCTGAGAAACCGTCCATTAAGGAATAGATCTCACTCCCAGCACAATCGTCGATGATCTGGTCGATAAACGGAGTGGGATAATTATCCTTAGGACAGGCGTGATTGATATCGCGATAATCCACACAGACTCGAATGGTACCCTGCTTTCTATCGACAGGGACGATATTGGACACCCATTCTGTAAGGGGGATAGGATAAATAAAACCCGCGTTCAGAAGTTTTTCAACTTCTGCCTTGATAGCGGCGGCTTTCCGAGGATGCATGGGACGTAAGCGTTGGCGTACGGGTTTCGCACCTGGATAGGTTGGAATCTCGTGCACGACAATACTAGGATCAATTCCCGGCATTTCCTCGTAGGACCATGCAAAAACATCTCTGAATTATTTGAAAAGTTCCGTATAGACCTGAATCTCCTCGGGAGAACAAGTCACACCCACATGAATGTTCTCAACAATCCCTGTTTTAACAGAGATGTTGATAGGAACAGTTTGAGTAATGTTACTCAGATTACCCTCTGAAAAGACCTCGTGCATCAAGATCGGTGTTTGAAGAGGAGGGGAAGGAACCTGAGTAGCATAGCGCTCCAGACAATCAGTCATTGCCCCCAAGCTGGGCATAAACGAGGAGCGATGATGTCCATCACCCCAGGGCAGCTCCTCAAGAGACATGGTTTCAATGATAGCCTCATCTGAAGGAAAAGTCTCTCTGAGAGGATCAGGTGAATCAGCCTGACCAAGCCAGGGGGATTGTGAGTAGACGTCAAGAGCCATGCTCATCGGAGCATGCTGAGGAGGTGGAGGGTCCGATGCGGCAACAATCTCACAGTAGCTGATCTCTACTGGCGTTAAAGGCATGGATTCTCCAAACTCATATACCTGCTCAGGTGTAGGAATAAGCCAGGGGTCATCAGTCCTGGACAACATGTTGACTTGAGCGGTATTCGGTGGCGGTGCGGGGAATATACCCATAAGAATTGGGTCTTTGAAAAGACCAGGTCCTACTCTGTCTCGGGGATTCGAAATTTTATCCACGTATGGCACGTTGTTCTCAGAGCTAGAGGTGAAAAATGACAACTGATCTACCGTGACAATCTTGCCCTCATGGGGGAACTTAATGAATCGAAAGACAGTAGACGGCACGCGGAGCATGCCATGGGTCCAGCTGCGGCCAAGAAGTATATTGTAGTTGAGCTTAGCGTCAACCACTTCCACTTCCACGTTGACATTTTTTCCCTGTAATGTGATCGCAAGACTCTCAAGAACTCCCAGGGGTTTAGACTCCCGACCATCAAATGCCTCAAGGGCATTGGGGGATGACGACAAGGTTGGAGAGCCGATGGCCTTCCAGCAGGCGGAGGACATAACGCAAGTAGATGCACCCTCATCTACGACGGCCCTATGAACGTTCAGACCGTTAATCCCGACTTGAATGACCAAAGCAATTTGATGTGGAAGCCGGGGAGTAAAATTCTCCAGATCAAAGGTGAGAAGGCTCGAGTCGGCGGGATCGATACCACCGATGGCAGACAGTAAAGCCTTCCGTTGTGAAGGACAACTTTGAAGAACCTCAAGTGCAGACATGGCACATGGCGCCTGCGCCAAATCCTCAACAATACTGTAATGTTGAGCGGCACGAGCATTTGGATTGTAAGAGGATCTCCGAAGAACACCCTTGGGAGGTGGCTTCACAACGGGTTCGAGAGTCGGCTTCTCGATTTCCAACGGACCAGAAACAGGTGGGGGAGGTGGCCCTTCCGCAACTGCCTTCCCGGGTGCCTGTTGCTGACTATTGTAATCCTTCGATCTCGTAGCGATAGTGATATGTGCATTAGTCTTCATCATGAAAACTTGAGACCCAAACGGTGCAGATGATGAACCCTGTTCGACCATCTGGGTCTGCTGAGATGGAAATGGCTCTTTTAAAACAGCCGGAGTTCCTTTTGAGCCTTTAAGAAGTTGACTAATTTCGGATCGTCGTGGACAATCCTTAGTGTAATGGTCACCTTCACAGATGAGGCAAGGGAACTTCGGCTTACGTTGGGAGCCATCCTCAGTTCGAGATTTAGATTCTGGTTTTGGGGCATCAGATTTTGATTTGCCTTTGCCCTTCTTCTTCCCTTTGGAGGATTTGTCCGCAGGATTAGCCTGGACGGCATTCACCTTCGTGGTTTTACCAGAATCGGATGAGGTGGGATTAGCAGAGGTATGGTTGGACGAATTAGCCTTCTGCTTCCCATTTGAAGACTTCTTCGAATTTTGAGAAACGGAACCAATGACACCATCCACCGAAGGGGTAGGCGGGGCCTTTGTGGCTCCGGGCCGTGGAGCATCAGGCAAGATGTCATAAAGTGTGCCAGATTGCGAATAAACAAGATCCAGGTACTGGGCACGCGTGATAGCCTGTTCCTCCGTCACACACGCTCCCATCGCGATATCCTGAGCGATTTTATTGACAAAGGAGGTGGTGAACCAGTGAGTCAAAATCTGATCAGGTATGTGGAACTTCATCAGTCGACGACGGCGCCGCCACTCATGGATGTGATCCGAGATGTGAGTGGCCGAGTCCTGCTTCAGGGAAGACAGGAGGTGCGTCCCGGCCTCATACCGGACCGGTAACTAGAAATGCGTGAGGAAAGCCATAGCTAACGAGTTGAAATCTTGAAAAACACCACGGGATAGCTCTATGTACCACTTAGCAGCAGCTCCTGTTAAAGTACGCTGGAAAAGACGCAGACGAATCGAATCGTCGGTCCAAGAGTTAGAGGAACACCAGAGGTGATACGTCATCACATGCGCCTGGGGGTCTTCGCCAGCTTTGCCCTCAAACTTGGGACAATCTCCTGGTATCTTGGTGGGAACCAGAGGCCAATATGGATTATGTAAAATCGGATCATTGGTCAACTTTGAAACGTCCGGCAGCTCCAAGGTAGCCAGGAACGGCAATGGAGGGTTAACTACCATGCCAGTCCCAGGATAAGGTCCGGTACCCGTGCTCCATGATGGTTGTGAATATCCCTGCCCCCACGGGTTCTGTCCCGCAGGATTCTGACCGTAGGGGGCATAGTTCGTATAACCAGACTGATTTGGCTGCTGGTAACCATAGTGCGGGGCTTGATAACCAGGGTTCGGGCCCTGATTAGGCGTCTGCCCTGTATAAGCAGCGTTTGGATTTGGCTGCTGAGCGTAGGTAGAACCGGGTGGAGGAGGATGATACTGAGAGCCTCCAGAGTGGTTATAGTTCGGTTGAGACTGACCATGAGGATAATAACCACTCTGAGGATGAGTAGGCTGCTGATAAGTGGAACCCTGTGGAGCCTGGTATGTAGGGCGCAGCTGTTGATTTGGCTGCGGCATTGAATGAACAGGCTGCTGAGCAGAGTGAACTGAATGAGAGGGCTGCCCTGAATGAACAAGTTGACCCGAGTGAGGGGGCTGGCCTGAATGACCAGGCTGGCTCGGGTGACCAGGCGGTGTTGGTTGCGCAGGCTGACCTGGTTGTAAGTGAGCCCCAGGTTGTGCCGAATGGGTCGGCTGGCCTGGAGGCGGAACACCGGGCTGTACCGGATGAGCCGGTTGCCCTGGTGGAGGAACAGGACCAGGTGCTTGCTGGAAACCAGTTTGACCTGAAGCAGAACCATAGGGTGGTCCTGGCTGATATGCAACATTAGAAACAGCAGGATACTGCGGTTGCATTGGTAAAGACGGCTGGATTTGCCCCCCAAGACCATAGGCCTGTCCCGGTTGATACCCTAGCTGAGGTTGAGCAGGTTGACCAGCAGGGCTATAATATGGTCCTTGCGGATTGTATAATGGCCCTTGCTGGCCCGTAGGGTAGCCTTGGATGGGCTGTCCCTGTGGGTCATACAAATAGCCAGGTTGGCCCGCAGGTTGGCCCTGAAAGGGTTGTCCCTGCGGGTTGAAAGCCTGGTTGTATGGTAAACCTTGAGCATACAGATAAGCCTCAGGAGCAGGAAGGCGCAAAACCTCCCCATGCTCGTCAAACTGACCTGGGAACATATACACGGGAGTGCCATCCTGTGCATAGTGCGAAAAGAAGGATCGATAAGGATCTTGGGGAACTTGTCCAGCTCCGGCGTTCGGCTGCTGTAAAAACAACCGATACTCCTCCGGAGAGATATTCTCCGGTATAGCAGTAGCTAGGTAAATGTCTTCAAGAGTTGGCCCAGCCCTAGTAGCAGATGCTGAGACAACAGCAGAAGAAGCAGCCACACAAATAGTGGGCCGAACGGGAACAGAAGTGACGGGCGTCGAAGGGGACACCCCGGGTGTAGTGGCAGCTGGTCTCGACGTGGGAGATGATATCCCCATAGAGGCAGCAGCTGAAATGATCTGACCCAGAGATCTGTATCCCTGTGGCAAAGAAGGACTGGCTGACGATGTGGTAGCCAGCTCGGAACCGTCTCCCTCAAACAATCTACGAGGGATGCACTGATAGTCATCAGACCCCGGAATTTCCTCACCAGAATCACTCATGGTTGATCCTGCCATTAAATCACGCAGAAGACGGCGAGGACTAGGAGGAAAAACAGCAGCAACAAACGGTGAACCCGATGTAAGAGAAAGGAAATCAGCTCCTAATCTCAATTCAGACACAGGGTCCGAAATGGGCCAATTGAACTCAACTGGTCCTCCAAAGGGTTGCTCGGCGAGAACCGGTCCCCCGTCAGGAAACTCGGAAACAACAGGCTGCTGTGGTTCAACAGAAGGCTCAGAAGCTTCTGAAGAATCGTCCGTGTAGGGACTACCAGTAGACGAAACCGATGGTTCCGCCACCGTGGCAAAAGACTAAAAGAAAAGGGCACACACACACACGGGCTGAAAATGAGTTAAGACACATGCTCAAACGGTTAACAAGCAACGTCTAAATAGGTGTGAAATCGTGGGAGATTGATTTTACCACATTGGAAAGTAAGAAATTATACCGTTTCATGTTTCAAGAGTCGAGAAACGATAAAAAGATGACTCTATCTCTTTCAGAGTTGACACAAGCGTGAAAGGACAAGCGCTTGACGGTCTTTTCAAGTTTAGGGAGTCAGAAAAGACCAAATGACTGCTCAGAAAAAACTAGGCACAAAGGGTGTACCAAATATCCGTGAACTGCAATATACACCTTGGTTTCAAAAATGAAACAGAAATCGACCAAGGACTTTCCGTACGTGCAGGTAGTCTCCCCGAATGTTGTGTTCGGTGTATCACGGGTATAGGGCGGCAGACTCGGCTTCCTATGGATAAAGGATTGAAAACCTATAGGGGTCTCCCTTTATATACGCGACGGTACGGGGAGCGCAAGTCCGTACTAGCGCTGTCTAAAGCCAACAGGCGAACGACAGCTGCTAGGTTTAACGACGCTGGAACACGTCTCTAGCCTAGACCTTCTAAATATGTTTCGTTAAGTTCCAATGCTGCCTTAGGTTAATTGAATAAATTTTACAGTTGATCTTCAATTAAGTTTCAATTTCCAGGCCCTATCGTGTGTAGTGTCTCCTAAATGCAAAGCTATATGCCACAATGCAACATTTCGTTCGATGAAAACTAATTAGAGAAGAGTTGAGAGCTTTTATACAAACGAAATGAACGGAAACCAAACAACGAGCTCTATAATGCAACTAATGCAATTGATAACTTTTCATTCAAAACACTAATCACTAGCGATATGGAAAAGATTACAATTTGCACTAATTAACAGAAGCAAAAGAGATATATATTTTTTGATTTTCAATGTTTAATGGCTAATATGCACTAATCAAACTTGAAAATGAATGGAGCAACTTGAGGAACGATATCTGAGAGAGCGAAACAAACACATTCCACTCAACAACACAAACAATCAGATCCTCAAACCGACCAAAGTCTCTCAAAGCAAGAAAGAGACTCAAAAGCTCCCAATGGACCGTGTGATCCAAGTCCAAAGCAAGACCAAACGAGTTTCGAATGAAGAAATGAACAATCACCCAAAAATCACAATGTAACAATGAACAACTACTTAGAGAATGCGGAGAATCAATCAGATAGTTGACAGGACAATCCAAACACCAAAACTCCCAAGGAGGGCTCGATGCACTAAGCCACTAGATGACCTAGGGCTTGAAAAGTGAAATCGATAGATAAAAGAAAACAACCAAAGGACAGAGGTGAATTCCCAGCCAAACAAGACTCCAACACACTCAGGCAGTCGGAAAATCAAGAAGAAAAAACACTGGTCAACTTCAGAGAGCTCAAAAATGAGAAATCTCAAAAAACTTACAGGGGTGGCGCGACTGTAAGAGTGAAACTGGCGCCAGAAGGCGAGTGGCACGGGTTGTACAAAGGCAACATGCGCCAAGTGGCGCGACTGTCGGGTTAAAAACCGCGCCAGTCGAGTTTCTCAACAAAAAATTAAAAATAAGCTACTCCAGAGACAAACCAATGCAAGCTAAGCAATCCAAGAAGCAAAAACACACAAAAAATCCAACCCAGAAGGTTCATCAAGCAAGGAAAAACAAGATACAAACGGCAAGGCAAGACAAAGACTCCAAGTCTTTCAGTCTACAAACCAAACCGGAGATCGACTGAAGTAGCGTTGATCTACTCCGCTAATGCTAGGCAGAAGCGTTTCGAAGGCTATCTGGCTGTACTTCAGACTCCGTCTACAGTTTACAAATTAAACAACAATCAAACAACAAGCTGGATCCCCAGCGGAGTCGCCAATTTGTTGAGGAGGTAAATCCCCTCTGCGGACAGAGGCGATCCCTACTAGCCCAGCAGGGGTCTAGCAACAAACAAACAATGTCATGACGCAGGTTCCTAATTACGAATGAAAAGGCTCGAGATAGAAGCCTACCTGGATTCCGACGCTAGGATCTAAAGAAGAAGCGTCCCCGTTCCTCAGCCTCGGCAGATCACAATCCCTCCACGATCTCTGCGGATGAACACCTGCACATAGAAGAAACGAACAGATACAAGCATAGGAACCAGCATACGTAACTAAGCATCAGTCAGAAAGGACATTACTCGCATTAACATGATGGAAAACGGAGTGGAACCATAATCATAATCATCTATTAAATAACCAGCGAAGAAAGATTACAACCAAGTTCTGACGTCGCGGTCTCCTTCGGACGGGTTTCCTGTCGTCTACGTCTCGCAAATCTTGCCAAGGAAAGGGAAAACCTCTCCAGAGTCTCGTGACAATGGTCTCCTTACTTGAGTCAGCCTTAAGGGAAAGAGAGGGTGATTTACAACACGAAGGCTCTTGGGAATATGGAGATTCAGAGCTTAGGCACTTCAAGACTAGCTTGCCATTGATCTGAGCAAGCTTTTATAGATGGGGAAGGAGGAGTTGGGATCCCTATTATTATGGGATTGGCCCTATCAACAAGGAAGGTTCCATGGGAGGTGGCAAAACCACTTCCCTCCATAGAACTCCCGCAGCCAACCTCCAAACTCAAGATAGGTGATGGTTTGTGTTTTTGTTAGAACTCAACTTCCACCATCCATATTTAAAAAACAACTCCCAAATTGGGTGGCGCGACTATGGCTCTATGACAGAGCGCCAAGTGGCGCGACCCCTTTTCATTAATTTCCCCATTGGCGCGAGTACTGAACTGCTTGCCCGCGCCAATGCCAAAAGGGATGTTTTTCATGACTTTTGCAAGGAGATGCCTCAAGGGCAAATGAAGCTCGCGTTCAGAGGGATGCATTGATGATGATTTCAAGGCATGA
>JAXQQM020066348.1:0-67759 GCA_034641835.2 Pinus albicaulis | reverse complement strand
ACAAAGAATGCTAGCTGATCCAGGTGGATCTCAGTGGCCACCCACCTATTCCATTTGGACCAGCACCATCAATTCTTGCAGCTTTTCATATTCAGCACAACTTACTATTTTTAGCAGGTTTTCGGGTCCTCCACTCTCGGAGCCGTTTTGGGGGCTTAATGATCCAGGTGGATATTAGTGGCCACCCACCTATTCCATTTGAACCCCCATCTTCAGTTCTTTCAGTTTTCGAGTTGCAACAAAACTTACTATTTTTAGTAGTTTTTCGGGTCTTGAACTTCCGAAGCCGTTTTGAGGCCCTAAACGACATTTTTTGGGTATCGTTTTGCCAGCAAATTTGATGGAATCAAATTTGTCCTGAAAGTTGTGGTCCTCGGATAGATCTTTCTAACGAGCTATTGAGCGCGTCAAACGGAGATCGGATGCCAAAGTTACGCCCCCGAGAAGTTGAACCACCAATTTACCCAAACGGGCGCCCACAATTTTGGCGCCTCATCTCCTACGGTTAGGTTTTTGGACATTTCAGATTCTACATTGTTTCTCAACAATAAATAGGCCCTCGAGCTTCATTGTAACACAGTTCATAGGTCTGTAGCCACCACATCTCTTCTCAGAGATTCGCTACCAGCACCCTAGCTATTTTATTTCCATTATGTCTGTAAGCATATTTCTGTTATTTGATATTAATGAAATGACGCATTATTTCCGTTGCATCTCTATGTTTATGGTAATTTCTGTATTCTGTTGCGTTCCTACATAAATCCGGATCAGTGGTATCAGAGCGGGTCTGCTTTTTTTTCTTGTTTTTCTTTGCATGTCCCCAACGCGGTCAGGGTATAAGGAGTTAGGGCTCGATCTGGTTGAACCCTTGCAAGATCAGCCTCGCAAACCCCGACGACCTCCCATGGCGGAAGAAAAGAAAGACGAGGGAGCAGGAGATCCTATCAAAATGTTGCTCGAGGAGGCCCTTGAGAAACAAAGGAACGCGATGATGGATAACTTTGCTCAAATCCTTCAACGACTGCCCACATATGGCGCATCTGCATCCAACAGCCACTCTGGAGGCGCCACTCCCTTCAAGGTACAGGTAAACTTTGACATTCCTATATTTGAAGGAAAAATAGATGCAAACGTTGTAGACAGATGGTTAAATTTGTTGGAAGGGTATTTCTTGGTCCATGACTTCTCTGACCAAGAAAAGATTATTTTTGCACTCCTCAAAGCTGCCCCCCATGTCAAAGACTGGTGGGAAACCTACCGTGAGCAAGAGGGCGAAGGGGAACCCTCTCTGTTCTCGACCACACCCACTTGGAATTCATTCCGAGACGGCATCAAGGAACAATATTACCCCGTGGGGAGCTATGAGGAAAAATACATCCAATGGACCACGCTGCGGCAACAAAAGGATCAAGATGTGCACGAACTGACAAATCTGTTCCATACCCTGCGCACAAAGTTGGGTATTAAAGATTCAGAGAGACATTTGGTGCTCAAGTACCGCGGTTGTCTGCACAAACACATTCAGGAGGAAATGGAGTTCCTCGACATTACATCGCTTGGCACAGCATATCGCTATGCCGTCAATATCGAGCAGAAATTTAAGCAGAAGAAGCGAGACTTTGGATCTGCAAATCTGAAAGGTTCCCCCGAACCGAAGAACAAGGGGCAAGGCCAAAGCAATGCGACTCAAAACAACACCACAAATCCAAAGAAGGACATAGGGAAGTGGTGTGAATTTCATAACAGCCCCACTCACAGCACAAACGAGTGTCGGGCCAAACAGTCTTTGGTGGCTGAACTAAAGGCACCCGAATCAGATGCATTTTCTGATCCTGAGTTAGAACCAGACAAAGGCAATGACAAAGGGAAGCGGATCATTGATGCGGATCCCAGTGCCATTGTTGCCACCACCAAGATCCAGAAGGAGGGTCCAGAGGATCCAGAGGAGGGGGAGCGCCTCTTCCAGTCGCAGATGTGGGTGAAGGGTTCTCCGCTGCAGTTTCTCGTTGATAGCGGAAGCCAAAAGAACCTCATTTCAGCAGACGTCGTGAAGCGGCTCGGCCTACCAACCATAGCACACCCGCAGCCGTATACCATCGGGTGGCTCCACCCAGGGAGAGATCTCCGCATCCGCCAGCAGTGCCGACTTCCATACAGTATCAAGCCATTCACGGATGAGGTATTGTGTGATGTTGCTCCTCTTGATGTAGCTAATGTATTATTGGGACAACCATACTTGTGGAGGCGACATGCTGTGTATGAGTCTAGGCCTCGTGCTGTTATTATTACTTTGGGAAATAACTTGTACAGGATACCGGAGGTAGTACCGCCTCCTGCCATCTCTTTGACTACTGCAAAACAACGCAGTAAGATTGTTTCCCAAACCAGGAAATTCATCTTCCTTATGACTCACTCACAGGGAAAGAAGAATATTGTGGCCACTGTTAGCCATCAGTATTTTTTACATGTTAGTGATGACTATATCTATAGCTGAGTTTTCTAGAAGCTGTTTTCCTTATGTCAATTTTTCATCTAGAAAACCCTCCTAAAAAACTTTTTTCACCCTTTTACCTTTCAGTCCACCCTTGTCAAGATTAAAATCCATTATCACTATCTTTTCTAGCTTCAGCCCTCCTAGTCTGCCCATCAGCTCCAAAAGCAAATCCAAATCTGTTTCAAAAGTCTCCCCTATGTTAGGAAGTGGCGCTTTAAGACATTTTACCCTTGGCAATCATCAAAAAGCCAAAAAAGCCTCCATCTGCTACAAACCAATCATGACCAACCTCCTACTCTGCAAATCAAGTAGATCACAGCTCTAAGTCGCGCCACTTATATCCCTAGGTCTCAGCACTGCATGAACCACAGTTTCAAGCTGATTAGTAGGTGTTTCACAGTTAGGAAGTGGCGCTTTAAGGAATTTTACCCTTGGCAATCATCAAAAGCCAAAAAGCCTCCATCTGCTACAGATCAACCATGACTGACCTCCCACTCTGCAAATCAAATTAACAAACAAATTTAAGTCGCGCCACTTATATCCCTAGGTCTCAGCACTACATGAACCACAGTCTCAAGCTGATTAGTAGGTGTTTCACAATGTTTTATGGATTCTGCAAAGGCAGGAAATATAATTTCAACTCAGGAGTAAATGCTTGAATCTACAGTTAGAGGAGCATTTGCTTCTAAATGTATCATGAGCACAGAGATAATAATACTTAAAGCAAAGAAAGTCACTCGCCAGACCTTGTGGTTTCCCTTCCGGTATGAAAATCACAGTGAAAAGAACCTGTATCCCCCTTTAGCCCAGTAAATTGTCATGGCACAGAGCCTCCTTCATTTCATGAGAGGGTTGGGCGCCTCCTTCATCCTGACGGAAAGTGACTTGTGATGAGCTCAAAGATTGCAGAAACCAGAGTTTGCTACCTATCTGAGCAATGAAAACAACAACTCCAGGTTTTAGGTAGTGATAGTCTATAGCAGAGATGAAATCCGAAGAAATGCAGTTCCAGAAGAAAGCTTGAGTTTGGTCTGATAAAGGAGGTCATTTGAAGTTTTTAAGTCATGTGAATTGATAACTTTAGAAAGGCATGTCATTAGTAAAAATTCCAATCATAAGTAGCCTGCTTGTCCACAAGATCAAATTGAAGAAATGCTGACACATCATGTCATCACCTAGCCAGAAGAAAAGTTTTTTGTTTTTCAAAGGGCGCTGACCTTCATAGTCACAGAGACTGTCTTTCAAATAGTTTGTTATGAGATGACCAAAGCAAATAATGACATTTCAGTCACCCTCAGAGCAGTGCAGGAAGACAGTGACACTATTGGCTAGGGTTTTTCTGAAACACAGTGATGATTGCAAGCATAGGTGCCAGTATTGATGTTTTTCAAGTTGGTTGCTTACCATCATAATCCAGCAAAACCCTTGTCATGCAGCCTTATCAAATAATCTTCAGATACTTTGCCAAGTAAAGGGCCTCCTCCATTTATGAGCAGATGGCCAAGGCGTTGAGTGTTGTTAAAAAACTGATTGGTCAAAAGGTGCAGTGGAAAGAGACAATGAAAGAAAGAAAAAGTCTGTACACAGGTAAAAGATATTGTTTATGATTCAAATATATTGTTTTTCCTATCCATAGGAAAATTCCTGTCAAACTATACCTATAGTGGACAAGAGACAATATTGACTATGCAGGCCATTGATACAAAAAGGGCAGTTTCCTTAGGGGAAGAGGCCACACAGTCACCTCACTGTCACATGCCAAGAATTTTAAAGGGAATTCCTCTTAAGTAAACAGAGAAATATAGTTTGAATGGATGCAACCAACAATGGCATTTACAATCCAAAGAGAAGCCTATAAATCACCAAGAAGGTAAAACAGTGAAAAGAGTTGAGCTATGAAATGGTACTATTACAAAAAGGTCAATACACTGGTCAAATCAAAATGATAGCTGTGTATCAAAGAACCCTGTTTTTCCTGCTTCACAAGCTTATCCTTTCAGATATACACCCAGGATGGACATGGTGAATAGGTATACAATTTTATGAGTAGGCAAAAGGAGTTTTTTTTGATAAACTGTCACTGTCTAAATGATTTAAAACAAACACAGTTTTTTCATCATTCCAAAGGACAGATATAGCGCCGATGATACACCTACAGTTTTACATCATAAATATTACCATCATCTTTAAAACAGTGGCAGACATGATGTGGAAGATATGGAAATATTTTTCAAAGTGAGAAGTTCGGTGTTAAAATGTCACCCAAAGAACAAAACCGGAAATCACTTTTCAAACACCGGTGCATAAGTGAGACAAGGTTCTGGCTTTTTTAAGCCATTTCTGTTTTTATAAAGAGGTTCAGGTATGAGATGCATCGAGGATATTCAAAAGGATCAAAAAGACTGTGAAAAATTTGCAAAAAAGCCAAACGAAAATTTCACTTTACATTTAAAAACAAAGTGACCGTTGAAGAATTTGAAGTGACATATTAAGGAGTGAGGTCGAGGGTGATTTCATCATTTTCAAACTGCAAACAAGAGCTCTGTGCCGCCCTCAGCATCGAAACAACAAATTTCGGGTCAATTTGCAGAGTTTTGCACTGTTAAACACAGCGCGACGCGCCTGGAAACCCGCGCGACGCGCCTGGGAGCGTGTTTGCACTTGCGGTCAGTGTTGGCGCGACGTGCCTGTACAGTGGCACGACGCGCCTGTACACGGCGCCCGACCACCCGACTGCCCGACTCGACAGGCCACCCGAGCGATTGTTGCGCGCCGTGTTTTCCCTGCAGAGTGCCGCGCAAATCTTGGGGTTGTTCATCAAATTTGGAGGTATTTCCACACGTTTTTCTCCCTCGATTTCAAAAGATTGCTAAGTGGCATGAAAGTTTAAAATCAAACTGTGGTGTGAAATGAAAGGGTGGAACAAATCTGTTGAGGTAGACCTTGTTTATATATCAAACATATATGCTAAGAAAGCTGTCTAGCAAGGTCAAGATCAAATTAAAGGGTGGCTTGTCCTAGATTATTTGATATATCACCATACCTGGCAAATGATTGTACTATAAAAATGCCCATAGTTTGAAGCTATGTTTGAAAGGTAAATTCACTGCTGAGGGTGCCTATAGAAAGAACCGAGTGTTAAACTTCTTCAGATTTTTCATTATCAAACCATACAGGACTCTTGAACCCTGTCACCTTTTCAGAAAAACGGTGTTTTGACTGTATGATTGTTCGAAGTATGAGACTGTGATAAGATGCTAGTAATGTTATTTAGGGCACCTACAGGAAAAGGCTGGTATTGAAACTAAGAGCAGCCTGTTTCATCTTCAAAACCCGTGTTTTAGCTTAAAGGGAGTTTGTTGGTGCAAGATCTTTGACTGCCACCTCAAAGGAAACCTCTGAAGAGGTAAAAGGAGAGTTTGTTATAAAGAGACAGGGTTTAGGCCTAAAGAGAAACATTCCACACTGTCCTAAAGACATTGCCACATTATTAAAACAGTGAAGTGCACTCAGAAAAAGGGGTTTTTTGACAAATAGCTGTTTATAAGTTGAAAGACCACAGGGTAAGGTTGCTCCTGCTCCTCATACAAAGACAGTTTTCACTGTGCAGATGCTTGATTGGCTTTGGGTGTTCATGCTTGTTTGATAAGCGGATGTCAGGTGGAACAAAGGATTTTTTTCTACAAAGGCTAGGGTCACATGTATAAAGAGCCATTGATTGTTTTGAAAAGAGGAAATTCACATAGCTTCTGCCTAAAAACTTTGTAATCTTTTAAAGATCTGTCACCTTGGCCCAAGATTATATCAGTGACTGTTTAAATTGCATTAAGGGTTGTTTTCACATATGCCAGTTGGTTGACTGTTGGCACACTTAGACAAGGCAGGTTTGGGATAGTTGGAAGATACAATATTGATCCAAGATACAAAGAGGTGTTGATTAACTTCCAAAGATCACCAAGCAGGGAAACTTTGACATTGTATACATCCTGTCTCATACAGTCCGCCCTTCTTTTCACTGTGTTATTTCCTACTAAGAATCTGTTGAAAGAGATATTCTAAAGGTGAACAGAACATTTTCTAAAGACAGCAGAGGTTGTGTATTCAAAGAAACATTGTTGCAAACCATCCAAATCACATTGTTTATCTGTCCAAGCAACATATTGACACAATTTGACTCTAACAGGGCATTTTACACACAGTGAAGGCAGTTTACCTCTTCCAAAGCATATTCAGGTCAAAATGCCTCCAAGGCAAGACAGCAGGAGCGGTCCACATAAAAGATATGAGCCCATCTCTACATAAGAGATTAATGCTCATCCATCTGTACTTTTCAACTTCCATGAAGTAGGCTGCCTTGATTTCTGCCAGAAGATAGAAGAAGTCAAGAGTTTTTCGCCATTAACACACTTGTGCACCCTGAGATTCAAAGAAAAACACTTCCAAGTGGTGGGTCTTGATTTCAAAATTTCTCCAAGGTATGTGTCCAAGGCCACCAAGATCCCGTACCATGGCGAAAAATGGTTTAAACAAGCTCATCTTGACTTAGAGGATTACAAACCTTTCATCAAGCCTGAACATAGAGAGGTTGTCACTGCTATTTTCCCTTTTTCATATCTCCTTGACAGCTATGCTCCGCTTATGAAAGTCATAATGAAATATTTCACTTGTGAAGGGAGGTTTAATCGAATTTATGCCTACCATGTCCGATTATTGATGCATTTTACCAGAAGCAGGCAACTAAACCTCCCTTACTTTTTGTTCAAAAGCATAGAGAAAATGGCATCCACTGTCCAAAAGAAGGCCCCACCTCAGCAAATCCCTTCTCTTTTTCATCATTCTTTGATCAAGATTATCTTCCTACACCAGCTAGAGAAGAAAGAGGTTCCATGGGATTTATTCATCAGCCATCCAGACTTCTCTACTGTTCCTCCTGTTCATGTGTCTCCCACTCAGCCTATCCATCGCCCGGTACTTTTGTCTAGTAGGCCTACTCCTAGGAGGCTCAGAATGACTACTGGACAGCCTAGTCAACAGGAGGAAGGAGAGGGTAGTAGACAGCAGCAGATTAGAGATGAGGGACAGCAGCAGTTAGATGATGATGAGGGACAGCAGCCAGTTAGATGATGATGAGCAGCAGCAGGTGCCAGAGGAAGAACAGCAAGTTGGGCAGGAAGTTGAGACACCTCTTGAGCCACAAATTGGACAAAGCCTTGATGAAGAACAGCAAGCTAATGTTGGCGAACAGGGGCAGCCAAGTGAACAGCCAGAAGAAGATATCCATCAGCCTCAAGAAGAGCAGCAAGTTCAGGAAGATGTTAAAGGTAAATCGGTTGTGCATCCTCCTCTCAAAGTAACAAAGCTCAGCACAGCAAGGAAAAGAGGGACTAAAGCTGCCACCCTAACAGTGACAAAGGTTGTTCCTAGCAAGAGGAAATTGCCCAAAAGGACACCTTCCAGCATGCCAAGGAGGAAAAGCGCAAGATTGGCTTTCAAAGGTAAAAGCAAAGTTGGAGAAAGTACAAAGCATGGAGGTGAATTAGCTATTGTCCCTATCCAAAGCGATGATAGTGATAATGAGGCCCGCCTTCTTGAAAATCTCCTAATCCATAAGGAGGGGAAAATTGAGGCATTAGAGGAGGATCTTCAAAGGGCAAGGAATTTCAACCACTTCTTGGAGATTGAAAACAAACAAATGAATGTGCACACAGCTGTTCATGAGGCACGGGCGATTAAGTATAAGAAAGAGGCAGCTAAGGCGCAAGCAAGAATTGAAGAGCTCATTGGTGAGTTTGATGATGAAGAGGAGGAAGACCAGCCTAGGCGGAAGAGGCCTAGGACCATCGGGCTTAAAAGAGCCTTGGAAAAGCAGAGAGCAGAAGAGCAAGCCCATCTCCAAGCCTTTCCCCTCACTGCACTCCTTGAGCAGGAAATTGAAGAAAACAAAGAGGCTTGGCTTGAAAGAGCTAACAAACATTTGGAAATGAAGCTTGAGAGGGCGAATAGAGATTTAGAGCTGCAAAGGAAGAGGACACACCACTTCCAAAAGCTGAATTATTTTGCCCGGCGCGAACTAAAGGCAGCTCAAGAGAAATTGAAGAAGGCAAAGGGGAAGCGCCTAGCACGGAAGGAAGGGAAAAGCATATCAGCCCTTGATATTTTGGCCTCAGCTTTGGAGCATGTTGCTATGGACCATTGAGGGTCATGCATGCCAATTTTGGGCCTATTTCGGCAATTTTTTGTTTTTTGGCATTTTTTGGGTTTTTGGTCGAAAACTCATAATTTCGCCATTTCAGTTTGAGGAGTTGTCAAGGGAGGAGGATGATACCGATGGATGCCATAATTCTATGAGCAGGTCTCCAGCGATTTTCAGAGCATTTGGAGATCATTCGCCCCCTCAAATTGGCGAAAAATGCCCTCTTTTTGCACATTCTGCCCGCCATATCAGCAGTCTGCTATTTCCTGGTTTTTTACACATAGGTACAGTTTTGGATGACTTCCAAGCCTCAGATTGAGATGATTTCAGTTGTGCCGGAAAGTAGACACAGAGAGCTTTCCAACGAGCCATCATGAGCCTCGTTTTGACACTGGGAAGGCTGCTAATTTCCTCCAGCAAGTCAGGGGACCTTTTTCAGACATAAATATGAAGTATTTTTGTAATTTTTGAACCTCAAAAATCTGCTTTTCCCAAATGTGCGTTTAGCTATTTTTATACTTGGGAAATGATGTAAAGACAATATAATTTCCGTTTTTAGCAGTTTTTAGATATTTTATGGGATATTTTGTGCCTTGGGCTTTGCAAAGCCTCAAGGACAAGTTTAGATATTTTGACTTGGCCAATGGGATAGCTAGTTGCTCCATGAGGTTTTCCTCCCTCAAGCCTATTTATTCCATGGGTTTCATTGTAAAACAAGAGGCTGAACTTGAGAGAAGAATTAATACATTGGTCATATGAGCTTTGAAGAATACACTTGTGTTATGATTTTTGGACTGCCTCTTGGATGCTTTTGAGGAGTGATGAAGGATTGTTGATGGATTCCATGACATGGTAGAATGGTATAGTTTTTCTTTCTTTGTTTTGTCTTCTAGTTTTCATCCATAATACATGCTTCTTGCTGCTATAGATCAGTAGAGATTAGTTTTGAGACATGCCCATGGAGGCACCTCAAAATTCCTGAATCTTCATAGCTTGATGTTTTCTTCTTCCTTTGTTATGCTAAAGAATTCTTAACTGCTCTTTAGTAACCTAAGGATAATGTTTACTAGTTTTATTTACAAGTTCTATGCATGTTGAGTAGGATGTATGGTGTGCCCTGCCTACCTATAAGCTGTCCATAGTTCTGTCCATAAAACTTTCTCTTTGACTGATTTGTTGATCATCTTGTTGAACCAAAGAGGCCTAGTCCCGATCTAGCCCTTTGCCTAAAACTATGAAAGCTTGTTTGTCAAAGTGCCCAATGACTTAGAGACTATGTTTAGGCGTTCCGGCGTAGTTTATGAGTTGTTAGTTTGTTTTATGTGTTTTCCCCAAAGTCTGATAGCCATTTCCCGAAGTTAGAGGGTCTTATACCTCTATGTATGGCTGGAATGTTTGATTTCTATGTTTTAATTAGCTCATAGTTGCATTTAGCATGATTAATGGCTTGCTATAACATGTTTATGTCTGCTATAAACTAGTTACACTTGAAATCCCTTGTCTTTCACAAACTTGTTGTCCATTTAATCCATTTTTCCCAAAGATCCCTTCTACCGTGAATCAAATCGGCCCTACAGCAGCTTTACATCATCACCTCATAGCTTCCTTGACCCGTTTGACCCCATAGCCCAATTTATCTACATCTTGTTATCCAGTTTATGTATTTGATCAGTTTCATCCCTCACAAACTTAAAAAACCAAAAAACTAAAAACATACTTCATAACTAGCCTAATATCAGAAGATCGAAAATAAACACACCGACATCTTCTACACATATAGAGAGAGCCCTCTCTGAGTCCAGGAAGGCTAGGTCCTTGGGCTCCAAAGCTTGGTTTGATGTTACATCGCCATTTGGCTAGCCAATCGGCCAAATCACTTGCAAGTATGATAATTCTTCAGCAAAGTCTTCTCCTATTTCCATTTTGCCCAAAGATCCCTTCTACCGTGAATCAAATCGGCCCTACAACAACCTTGCATCATCATCTCATAGCTTCCTTGACCTGTTTGACCCCATAGCCCAATTGATCTGACTTCTTGTTATCCATTTTTACATCTTTGATCAGTTTAATCCCTCACAAACTTAAAAACCAAAAATCAAAAAACTCACTTCATAACTAGCCTAATATCAGAACACCATAAGCGAACACACCGATATCTTTTACATCTAATAGAGAGAGCCCTCTCTGAGTCCAGGAAGGCTAGTTCCTTGGGCTCCAAAGCTTGGTTTGATGTTACATCGTCATTTGGCTCACCAATCGGCCAAATCACGGGACTAACAAGATGCACTAATAATATGGCAGAGTATGAAGCTCTTTTGCTAGGGCTTAAACATGTCAAAAAGTTAGGAGCAATTAGAGTATCAATCATAGGAGACTCTGAGTTAATTATTCAACAGATCAATGGTGAATGTTCAACAAAAGACCCCAGATTAAGACAATACAGAGAAATAGTTGTGGAAATTCTCAACACTTTTCTACAAGCTCAACTTGCTAAAATTCCTAGAAAACAAAATTTGCATGCTCACAGTCTTGCAATGTTCGCTAGCACCTGTAAATTACCTTTTGGACCTAATCATCAGTTCACAGCTGAGATTAGACATAGACCTGCTATACCGGACAATCTCATGAATTGGCAAGTGTTTGTAAATAATAATCAGATCAATAATTTTTTGACCTTAGAAAATGAATTCTCTAACAGTAGTATAGATGAAGACACAACAATCAATGAATCTGATCAACTAGATGAACAAGAAATGGATATTTCTGAAGAGACTGCAATTCACATGCTTCACCCAACCAAATTCACTAAAAAAGACATGCAGGATTTGAAACAAATGGAATTCGATGAGATTATAGAAGATGAATCTGAAATTATCAATCTGAAAGATAATCATTTACCTAAAGGATTAACTCCTTTAGAAGATCTTTTTGACTCAAATGACATTCCACTAAAACCCAAAATGGAACCTTTAAAAGCTGATATTGAAGAAGTCAATTTGGGAACTGAAGGAAATCCCAAGATGGTTAAACTATCTAAGTCTCTGCCAGAAGATCAAAAGGTTAAATATGTTGAACTTTTAAAAGAATTCCAGGATGTTTTTGCCTGGAGTTATGAAGATCTTAAATCATATGATACATCAATAATTCAACATACAATACCTTTGAAACCAGATCAGAAACCTTTCAAACAAAAACTTAGAAGGATCAACCCTATTTTACTACCTTCAATTGAGAAAGAAATTAAAAGAATGTATGAAGCAGGAATTATAGCTCCTATTAGGTTCTCTGAATGGGTTTCTAATTTAGTACCAACAAGAAAAAAGACTGGAGAGATTAGACTATGTGTCGATTTGAGAAATTTGAACAAAGTTTCTTTAAAAGATAACTATCCTTTGCCTAAAATGGACCATATCTTACAAAGGGTAGTAGGATCTTCAAGGATTTCTCTTCTGGATGGATTTTCAGGGTATAACCAGATTTTGGTTCATCCTGATGATCAAGACAAAACAACATTTACAACACCATGGGGTACTTTTAAATATGTTAAGATGCCTTTTGGACTCAAAAACATAGGAGCAACCTTCCAAAGAGCAATGGACATTGCATTCGCCAAAGAAATTCATGATTTTCTGGTTATTTATCTAGATGATTTAACTATTTTTTCCAAAACAGATCAGCAACATTTAGATCATCTAAGACAAGTGTTTATAAAATGCAGAAAGTATGGTATTTCTTTAAATCCGAAAAAATCATTGTTTGGTCTTGAAGAAGGAAAACTCCTAGGTCACATTATTTCTAAAGATGGCATTAGAATTGATCCTAAAAGAATACAAGCCATATTGCAGATACCTCATCCCAGGAATATTAAAGAACTTCAAGCTTTCATAGGAAAGATCAATTTTTTGAGAAGATTCATTTCTAGTTTAGCTGAATTACTTAGATTACTCACTAACATGTTAAGAAAGGATTCGAGTATTCAATGGACAGTAGAAGCCAAGCAATCATTTGAAGAAATCAAAATGGCTTTAACCATAACACCAGTTCTTACCAGTCCAAAATTTGATAGAGATTTCATAATTTTTTCATTTTCTTCTGAACATACGGTTGCAGTTGTTTTACTACAAAAGGATGATCAAGGATGTGAAAAACCAATAGCCTTTTTTAGTAAAGCACTTAGAGATGCATCATTGAAATATAATATCATGGAGAAACAAGCTTTTTCACTTGTGAAAGCAATTAAAGATTTCAGAGTTTATATATTGTATTCTCATGTGATAGCTTATGTACCTAATGCTGTCGTTAAAGACATCTTAACTCAAGATGGTATTGAAGGAAAAAGAGGTAAGTGGATAGCTACCATATTAGAATATGATATTGAAATAAAACCAACAAAACTCATAAAAGGACAAGGTTTGGCTCAACTCATGACTGAAACAAATTGCCAAGCCCTGGATATTAACGAGTTGGATGACGAACAGGAGATGGCGACTCCACACATCAGTCAAGCCTTTTTAGACTCACCCTGGTACACTGATATCATTTATGTTTTGTTAAACCTGCAAGCTCCTCCAGGGTTATCCAGAATGAAACAAAGGTTTTTGAAAATGACATCTTTAAAGTATTGTATTTTAGATAGTGCTCTTTTTTGGAAGAATCATGATGGAATTATATTAAATTGTTTATTAAAAGATGAAATTGATAAGGTTCTCAATGAATTCCATGCAGGAGATTGTGGTGGACACCTCTACTGGAAGTCAACTGCAGATAAGATCTTAAGGGCTGGTTTTTATTGGCCAACCTTGTTTTCAGATGTTAAGAAATTTGTAACTGCTTGCCATAAGTGTCAGATCTTTGAAGGCAAGAGAAAATTATTACCCTTACCATTAAAACCAATTTCCACCGAGAGACCCTTTCAGCAATGGGGCTTGGATTTTATTGGAGAAATCCATCCTCCCTCTTCCGGCCAACACAGATGGATCCTTACTGCCACAGATTACTTTACTAAATGGATTGAAGCAATCCCATCTAGACAAGCCAATGATTCTGTAATTATAGGATTCTTAGAAACCAATGTACTTTCAAGATTTGGTTGCCCTGAGAAAATTATAACGGATAACGCTGTTGCGTTTAAGTCTAATAAAATGATTAGTTTCTGCAATAAATATCACATCACTTTAGGCCATTCAACAACCTATTATCCTCAGGGTAATGGACTGGCTGAATCTTCCAATAAAAGCCTCATTAATATCATTAAAAAATTATTGGAAGAAAATAAAAAGAATTGGCATAAGAAACTTACCAATGCATTGTGGGCAGACAGACTTACAACTAAGAAATCAATTGGGACCAGTCCATATGAATTAGTTTATGGTATTGAGGCTAGATTTCCATCATCCTTAGGAATTCTTGTTATGAAATTACTTCAGGAGGCTCAAGTAGAACCAAATGATATTCAGAGAAGAATAAACCAAACAATTCACTTGCAGCAGACCAGAGAAGAAGTGTATCAACGATCCCAAGTTTTGCAGGAAAAATTAAAGAAAATGTTTGACAAAAGGACTAAAGCAGAAGATTTTCAACTGGGAGACAAAGTTCTAAGATGGGATTCCAGAAGGGAAGATAAAGGGCAGCATGGGAAATTTGATTTCTTATGGAAAGGACCTTACATCATTCATGCTTTACAGGGAAATAACACATATTTTTTGAAGAATTTGGATGGTTCAGAAGCTGAGGAAGGACCAGTCAATGGTCGAATGCTAAAACACTACTTTGATCCTATTTACTAGGATGTTCTGATTTTTTAACATGTACATAATATATCCTTTCTAATGCATCAGTTTTGATTGGATGGTGACTTGCTGAAGTTGAAGCCCGAAGTGAAGGCCCTAAGCTTCAAAAGTTTTACTATCATATATACAATAAAGCCACCAGAAAAAGAAGATTACATGGTTCAGTTAAAGGCATTTTGAGGCATCTGACCTGCTGTTCTTGACTTTTCACCAGGAAAAGCCATCCCCAAGTGGAGCCAGTGTTAGACTCCTATACCAATAGGTGTCATTTTTCATGATTGACTTGTTGAACTATGCAATATGTTCAAACCTTCTTCTTGTGCAAAGGTGTTCCATATTCTTAAAAAATCAAAAAATCAAAAAATTTAAAAAATGTAAAGAGGGTATACCCTAAAAGAAAAATCAAATGGTGAAAAGAATAAAATGGTCAAAAAAGTGAAAGAAATGAACCCCATCAAAAGAAAGGCCAAGGAAAGTGTGCAAATCTAAATGCCACTACTTTTTGCTCTGATGTAATAAACAAAATTGTGTGCAGTTTGTCAAACTTTTGCCACAATTTATGAAGAGTCAAACTGTTTAAACTTGACTCATTCATTTTTCAATTTCATGTTGTAGAATAGAGAATAAATATCTGGCCAAAAAGTTTAATCTTGGCAGATAAGTAGATAGGTAGAGTAAATAAAAAGGAGCTCAACAGTTTAATCTGAGCCCTTGGATGTAATAAGTGTAGACTTAGATAGGTTTGCCATGTAAAAGAAAAAGAAGATTGATAAGGGTTTGCCAGTCTAAGTGCACCCTAATAAAGAAGAGAAAATGGTAGAGTAAGTAGGTAGGGTAGGTAGATGTTGTTGCAGAATTACATGTGATGAATGATGGTTCCAAATACGTTCAATTTTACTTTCATAACAAGTGCAAAGGCAGAACACTACATTGGCAGAATTTCAAAGCAAAACAAGGTCAAAATCATTAATTTCCCCTCTCATTTTCCCCAAAGATTTTACTAATTTCCCTAAGCACTAAGGTATTTGAAGATTAAAGGGGCTCAAGGCATTTCCTTGACTTTTGGAGGGACCGGACCCTCAACCCAATAATTGAAAAGACCTAAGTACTTGAAATCATCCATTATCACATTCATTCACCTCTCAAAAATCTTTTCCTAAGTAAAATCCCATTTTACTTAGGAAAATCATGCAATAGTTCATAAAAACCCTCAAAATCACTTTTTATTCTAAGTCTAAGTAATGAAGTTGTTATAATGCAATTTGCTTGTAAATCTTCACTTGCTTAGTTATATTAATGAATTTTGAGTTTACATTGTCCCTTGGTCATATTAACTCTAATTTATATATTAACCCCCTATAAAATCACCTTTTCCTATTATATATAACTTCTTTTATATAATATCCCAAAAAACCCATGTATTATTATTTTAACCAAAGTATTTAATCCCCACTTGTTCAAATTAAAAACCCACTTTATACCCCCTTTGGTTAAAAAATAACTTTATATATATTTCCGCCCCCTATGGTAAATAAATCGCTTTGGTTTAATTATCATATAATAAAAATATCTGAAAAACATTTAAACATATTTGATATGTGTTTAAAACAAAAATGCCCAAAGTTTGTTTAAACCTAACTTCTAAAGAAATAATCCCATTTCCTTTCATATTTTTCCCCTTGCCTTACTCGAGTTAAAATCTCGATGTACATTCTATATCCCAAGTCTTAACTCTGGTTTAAAAAACTAATCCCCGATCACTTTCCCGCTGTATAAAGGATTTAATTAATCCACACGATTAATTAAAAACCTAACCCACCAATCAAATCCCACCCAATGAGTTTATTTAACTATTAATTACATTGGGTCTGCACCATTAAAATCCCGTCATCTTCCTGTCCCGTCAACCGTTCGATCGACCCGTTCAAGATTAACGGCTGTTAATAATTCCACTGGCCATCCTCGATCCAAACAATAACGCGTGAAATGACGGTGGTTTTCAAACAGTACCATGGCCACGTGTCATTCGTTCTGTGGAATCGTTGCCCATCCACTCAATACCGCCTTCCCTCAAACGCGGTGCGGAAAAAAATCGCTTACCACCTCCCCCCCCCCCATGACTCATCTGTCGTACTTGCTGATGTCATCATCAAAAATCTGCCAAACTTTTGACTTTATGAATAAAACAAATGTGCCCACGTCATTTTCATTATCTCGTGCACTCACCAGTCTTCCATGCAACCAATTTCAAAAATCAACTGTCGAAGCCTGCCGACCGTTACCTTGCTGAATAGAATTGAAGTCAAGTATTCCAGTGTTCTTCCGCCATAACCAATACCTGTTCAAATCATTTTTCATTCAAATCTTACCTGCCAATATCAACCGTTTACCCGTTTAAACACAAACACCCTAGTGTTGCTCATTTTCACCTGATTGTGCAGTAAAACCCTTTGTAACCCAGCTACACCACCTGAAACCTCTGTTAACCAATTTGAGCAATGTTTACCTCCCAAAAAATCATTCTAGATTCACTCCACAGACCTCTCAAAATCAAATGAAACCTTTTCGACCTCCCCTGCAAACCAATGCTTTCTTAACAATTTATTTTGTTTTACAGGTGATCAGAAGACCACATCCTTGGATAAATAGTCTTAATACTAGTCATAAGACTTGTTTACTCCAAGAGTGTTATCAAATCTATTCAAATAGAGATGGAAGATAAAACATACAGTTGAAAGACAAGCAAAGGAAACAGGATATTAAACGATTTACTGTTGAAACAGACAGTAAAAACCTAAACTACACATTGAAGGTAAAAGGACACAGTAAAGAACAGTCAAAGAGTATCAGATTGAAGACCAAGTCAAGTAAATCAGCTAGCATGAAGATAAACAGCAGGGAAGACAGTTACAAAACAGAACATACAAGTTCATGACAAAGTGAAGACAGATAAAAAATAGAGTGGTAAAAAGTAAAAGGTAAAAAGTAAAAATGAAGTTACAGAGGCAGTAAAATGGTAAAAATAAATGAAAATACTTTCACCAACATTGAATTTTTTCTAAAGTGAAAGTGAAACAGTCAAAAGGACAAAAAAGTGAAAAGTTGAAAAACACAACAAGAAGGAACATTTTTGCAGAAATTTCATGCTTTAGTCATTATTTTGCATAAACTATTGTGATCAATGTAAGATGAATTTTGAAAAATTGAAGGAGGTTTATTTTCTTAAGAGGACCATCTACAAAATTCTCTCTCACTTTTCTAACAGCTATTATGGTTTTGGAAATATTAAACAATGTTGGAAAGCATTTTTTGCAGAAAATTCCAGTTAAGTCATCATTTTGCAGAGAATATTGTGGCCAATCCAAAATACATCATTTAAAACTGAAAGAGGTTTTTGTTCCTAAGAGACATATCTAAAAAAACCTATCTCACTTTTTGCACAGTGATTTCAAAATGAGAGATACATGCACATCTTTACAGACTATTTTTCAGACTCTGTAAAACTCCGTTTTACACATATTTTTACAGAGACTATTGTGTACAGCTGGAGAGGAATTTTGGGAAAATGAAAGAGGTTTATCTCAAAAAAATATTAATCCACAATAAACTCTTTTGAATTTTTACATATCTATTACAGATTGAGAAATACAAAGATATCATTGGACCCCAAGTTTGCAGAATTGTTGGAGCAGAATGCACAAAGAAAGGAAGCAGTTAGTGACTTGGATGCCTCATCATCAACTAAGAGTTGGATCAAATTCGAATTCTCCTCTTTATCATCACCTATCCATACAAAATAGTGCCAAATAGATGCATTAGTTTGAGTGTATTTTACTTAAGTTCTATTTATGTAAAATAGTTGGAGAGATTTGTGAACTAATCTTGATATTTTTTTCAAGGTATTTTAGTTTAGAATTTGTATAAATACTTCACTCTTGGAAGAATTTTGGGTGGATTCATATACTTTGCTGTAACATTGATTTTTCGGAATAAAGTGATGTTGGAGATATTTTCCGTAGCTTGCTGGATGATGAATTGATGCTGAAGACTTTTTACAGGATTCATGTGTCGAAATACAGATCAATAAGTCATTTCTATCCTGTGTTTTAAGTTTTATATATGTTCACTATATCACTATGTTTCATTTCTGAATAATTAACAAAAAGGATTAAATCAGAAATTGCTTAAATGTACTCTGATTTCAATTGTTATTATTCTAAATGTTTTCCTCTAAACTGGTTATAAACAATGAATTCTTAATTGCTCTTGTTTCTCTGGTTTAAGCATTTGATTACTTAGTAAAGAATTCTTAATTGCTCTTTATTGGTAATCACTCATTTTCTTTCTCGTAGATATGTTGAAAGATTCTTAATTGCCTTTCATCCATTCTAAACTCATTTCATTCCTTTAAGTTCTATAATTGTTTCTTTGTTTTGACTATCTTGCCCTGTAAAGCCATATTTCGTTGATAAACTTAATCCGGTAAAGCCAAATTTTTTACTCCATAGCCCAATGGCCTGAAATTATTTAATCTTGCCCTCAGTTACCGAATTACACCACCTAAATTCAATCAAAACCCCTGGACTTTAGAACTAGCCTAATATCCTTTAAAACAAAGCTAAATTTTATAGAGAGAGCCCTCTCTGGGTACAGATTGGCTAGATTCTATACCTGAAGGTTGGTTTGTGGTTACCTCGGACCCCTTTCCTCTTCCAACAACTTCAAGGAAAATATGAGTGATAACGGGAACTATGATCCACAAGGGATCTTGAGAAAGTTGAGGGTAATATGCAAATTAACACCCTTTATACATGAAGCTAAACCAGAAATATAAAAAATTTCCAATTAGCTTGAATGGATTGAAAACACATTAATAGATGCAGTAAGAAAAGGTAATACTAGTCATACGTTAGAGACTGCAAATCAACCAGAGAATTCCATCAAAATAGTAAGAGAAGAAGGAGCCCATGTGACAGAAACTACAACAGAAACAAAGTTCAAGATCATTTATAACAAAAGGCCTAAATTAGATACAGCATGCAAAAAAAAAGTGACAATAGATGTTGAAGAGACAGAGCCTCTAAATACCAACACAGGTTTGCCAGAGACAAATATAGCTAATGTAATTATCAATGAGCCAAATCAAAATGAAGAAATCAATAATGAAAACACACCACTGATGGAAAGACAACAAAGCATGGAAGCTTCTTCCTCACATTCAGCTGAGGAAAAAGACTTGGATATTAAGGAGAAATATAAGCAAGTTTAATTGAAGAATGAAGAAATCAAAACTAAAATTTACTCTTATTTCTTGAAACAAAAGCCAAGTAATCAAAAAATATTCCTATCAGCATTTGATTACTCAAGTAAAAAATTTATTATGTCAATATTACAGCCCATAGTATCAGTGCCAAAGACAGTTGCTAACTATAAGAAAGTTGATCTAGAAGTAGCTACAGACAGTATTCATGAATTAGATCAAATAGAGTTTCACAGGCAAAGCTCGGAGATGTTATATTCCACGGTTTCAACAAAAGCTGCGAGTGCTCATAAGTTTCAAAACACCATCTCTAACATGCAAGATCAAATGAAGATTAACAGAGCGTCATTATATGCCAAGGATCTAAGGATAAAAGCCTTAGAAGAATTAGTATTGCGAGTAGGATATGATCCTACAAACATCAAGCAGCAGAAGCATTGGTAAAAAGGAAAAATGAGGATATAGCAACCTTGAGGAAACAACTCAAACTTCCTCAAAGTGAGCATCCTCAGACAAAGAAAGTCTTACAGGAACAAAAGGAAAAAGATGAAATGATGTGTTTAATTCTTCAAATGACAGCTCAGATTAAGGAAATGGAAATATAGATGGACCAACTTGTCCAAGAAAATGAGACATTAAAAGAACCAGTTATTCCTACAGTCATTCTAGTCATCAACACGAGTGCCTTACATTAGCACTCAAATCTACCTCAGGCTGAAATGAAGTAAACTCAAGGCTACATCAAACCACGCTCAGCCTCGTAGCTAGCCCTACGAGGACAGGAGAGGGCTCTCTCCGTCAATCTCGAGAAAATAAGCAATAGAATGCGAGATGACTTACAATAAGAACTAATTTTAGGCTAGTAAAGAGATAGGTATGTTTGATTTTTGGTTTTTTGAGTTTTCGCTGGAGTAATGGGAAAACAAATTTTGGGTCCGGGGATAAGGTCAGACCTTTGCAGAGTTCAAGCTGGGGCAAGGTAGGTGATGATCTTGATGCTTTAAATTGGATATATGGATAGATTAGACCGACGAGGAGCTGAAGAGGGCAAAGAAGAATTTGGATCCTCTCCAAACAGCTGAAAACATATAGAACTAACTGAATTCAAAGGCCAAGCACTGTAAACAATGGATTCAACCTTATTCACTCATTCAATTTAGTTCAGAAGCATATGAAAGGATGGCATACATTAAACATGAAGAAACTTACAGTAAACAAAGAAGAAACACCATCAAGAACAGAACACCACAAGGATCCCAACAGGTGCCGCAAAACCCCTGATCTTTCCTTAGCCAAAATATGAAAAGTATGTACAATGATATCAAAAGTATCCCAAGAGTCCAACCTGTAGAATGCCTCAGAAATTACAATATATAGATCCCTCTAACCCCTTTCCCCACCTCTAGGGGTCGAATTCCCTCTTCAGGGATCAGTTTC
The DNA here is from genome assembly GCA_034641835.2 of Pinus albicaulis. Taxonomy (NCBI): domain Eukaryota; kingdom Viridiplantae; phylum Streptophyta; class Pinopsida; order Pinales; family Pinaceae; genus Pinus; species Pinus albicaulis. Next base: position 46,586 of record JAXQQM020066348.1, on the reverse strand, counting down.
AACCAATTCTAATCATGGAACTACAATCTAGGCAGCTAACAACTTGCCTCTAAAAGAGTGGAAACTGATCCATTACATGATTTTTTACTCATTTGAGAGTGAATCTTCTAGAAAAGATAAAAACAAGCCAAAGTTACATATCAAACATGAATTTACATCATAAAAACCCAAAACTTCTATCCATAAGCAAAACTGGTCCATAATAGGCGAAATACTGAGCTGGCAGCTGAAAATTTAGGAAAAATTCTAGGTGGGTCGCTCCTGAACTGTGTGGGTCGCTCATGTTCCAGGCTGAATTTGAGGTACTTCCTGGCATCCAAATTGAGCTCATGATAGCTCGTTGGAAATCCCTGGATGTCTACTTTCCAACCCAAGTGGAATTTCTGAATTTGGAGCTCATTTGACCCTCCAAAACCTCATTCTCCCAGAGGTACTCCCTGCTAGTGCAAAAGGTGGCAGCAAGGTGGTTTTCATGGTGTTTTTGAGCTTTTTGACCATCCAGATTTCGATGAAATGCTAAGTTGACTTCAGAGGATGCATAATTAACCATGAAAAATCCAAAAATGTAAAAATTTCCTCCAGCAAGTGTCCCAAAAAAAGTGAGCGCATGAGCGCGCGACCCACGTAACTGAAAACCCTGTTTTTAGACCAAAAAATTTCAAAATGACAAAATTTTCTCCGAATTTGCTCAAATTCGGAGCGAAGACCCTCCATCATGTATCTTGCTCAGTCAATGAAGCCTCGGCCAAAATCCGGAGTGGATCAGGCCTTTTCCGCCATTTAGTGCTCTCCTGGTGCATGCAGTTCCTGTGATGAAAACACTGTCTCGGTTGTATGATGTGTTGTTGTCAGTCATGATGTAGCAATGTGTATGTTCAACCTGTTGAAAATGAAAAATGGGACCTTGGTGTATTTGTCTCCATCATTATCCTGTGAATGTACCTGCGCTGATGAAGAAGGCGAGACCCCTTCCACGCCATGTGGAGATAGTACTCGTCGTGATGTTGAAACAAAGCTCTGTGGCTTCTCTGATATGTTACCACTACTGGTGCACTGGTATGCTCCATCTCAGTGCATCAACCTCAATGATTGAGTCACTGTCCGACTCCTGCTCATACACTGACTCTGTCTCTGTCATGGCTCTGACCAAGCTATTGGCACTATGTATACTGATATGAAAGCAGTGCAAACAAAGTTATGATGTGTGTTTCAACACCCAACAAATATCCCCACCGTCAAAACACCATAAGGAAACAAACCATGATAATATCTCTGTTTTAAATGGATTGGAAAAGAGGCACAATCTCTGTGTTTAAATGCAAGTGAAATTTTGATCAAAGGGAGCGGGCAACTTTCAAAATATTGAACAAATCTTATCAAAGGAGAGCATGGCATCAATAGAATGTGTTTGTCTATGAGTAATAACAACAAAGGTGTCAATGGGAAGTTTGAAACAAAGTCATGAGAATGTTTTTACATTGGGCAGTGAGACATAGTACAACCACAGTCACCATGGAACAAAGGTTTTAAACATGGTATAATAATAGCAATGGTCACAATGGCATAATGGGCATGAGAACAATATGGTTTTGATATTATATGCAAGGCTGAATGTGTCACTGATATAAGATAGAAAAAAAACTCATGCAACCATTCATTTTCATTTTAAAACCCTGAAAACGATCATGCTATGACTGTGGGGTTTAAATCCTCCGTTTGAAACGTTTGAAACCACCAATGATGCCACCAATGCATTCAAAAACATCAAGCAATTGATAGAAACCTGTTTGAAGACCAGTTGAAGCAATCCCAAACAAGACTGGGCGCTCAAAATGATTTTTTGGACCTCTGTTGATGAGTGGGTCGCTCTGCCCAGGTGGGTCGCTCCTGTGCAAATTTACACTATGAAAAATGCCCAGGTGGGTCGCTCTGCCCAGGTGGGTCGCTCTTGCCTCTTGCCACATAGTGCATTTTGCAGGAAGTGTTTGGAGGCCTTCCCGGTGTCCAAATCGGGCGTGTGATAGCTCGTTGGAAAGCTATTGGAGTCTACTTTCCAACAAAAGTGGAATTATGCAATTTGGATTCCATTTACCCTGTCAAAAACCAAATCTCCCAACACTAGTCAAAATGAGCAGAATGAGGCTGCCTCAAGGCAGAGCGCTGTTGCAATCAACTTTTGAAGGTCTTCCTCAACTCAAAATTGAGCTCATGATAGCTCATTGGAAAGGTATTTCTGTCTAGTTATCATTTGACTCATCATGCAAGTCATTTGGCCAACCATGCTAGGAGAAATCTTGATTTTCCCAAGGTCACTTCAGAGGTGCATTCAATTCTCCTGAGGCAACGGTATTTTTGACATTTCTCCAAAACCATGATACCTGTGTAAAAAGTGAAGGAGGTTTTTCTTCCTTGAAATGTTGTGGACAAAAACCTCTCTCATATTTCCCAAATTCATCTTTTATTGCTCTGAAAAAATTTTTGAGTGAAACTTATCCCGATGTGTGAAACAAGGAATTTTGTCGAAATGAAGCGAAATGAAGGGGATAGGGGGCTTCTAAATTCTTGGGGAAATTTTGGGAAGTAGGGAGGGATGTTAGGAAGCAGGGGGAAGTGGAATCACAGAGATTGAGTGAGGGGAAAGGGTCCAAAAGGGCAAAACACAGGCCTAGCCTAGGAAATTGCCAAGTTTTGGCTAGAAACTAGGGTTTGTGCAAAAATGAGGAATTTGGGGAATCTCAGTGATGGGAAGTGTTTAATTAGGTGAATTAATGATAGGGGAAGGTGTATGAACATCAGGATACAAGTTTTTCGATGATTTGACCATCCAAGAGAAATTACCTCCAAAACCCTAGGAGAGGGAAATGGACCTTACCTAGGCACAACTGAAACATGAACGAGATGTAAAATGACTCTTTGGGACCTGACATGACGATGAAAACCCTCTGAATGATGGTACACTCAGCTGAATGGCGACATGGACTGTCATTTGGACAAAATTGAAAAGAGTGAAAACCAACCCTAGACCTAATGCCTAGTGATCAAATTTTGCTTGAAGACTCATTGAAATGACAAAATTTGACCTTGACACCTTAAAATCACTTTGTAAGAGCATGTTTGATCACTGAAGGAAGGCTGCAAAGGCTGACTCTAACATTGGCTCCAATGGGGATGGTAGCTCCTTGGAGGTGCCAAGAACGGCAGATCTTTGGGAGAGCATACCAGTGCCTTCATCCATTTGGCAATGGAATCATTATTTGAACGGATAACACAAAACCTTTGACACATTTATTGAATGAAAACTTGACTGAAAACTGACTGAAACTTGACCGAAACTTGACTCAAACCGACTCGATGGCAAACTGAAATAACTTGAAAAAACTGACTCAACAGACCAAACACAAATGACTCATGACTGACTTAAAACAAAACTTTACCAAGCTTTTGAAAAAAGGCAGCAGTCCATCAAGATTTGGAATCATGATGACAACCACCTGCATATTAATGAAATATGTACAATCATGTATAATTGGCTTTCCAATGTAACCAGTCAAGAAGATGGCTTCTTGACTGATTCTCCCGATCAAATCTCCTGGTCAACAATACAAACTGATAACTGGGCATCCAAAAACATAATTGGCCATGATCTCCTTCATCACTGAATACTGCAATACTCACCTTTACTGCTGACTGTAACAATTTTTCCAATGGATCATGAAAAACATGAAGATATTGGGCGATGGAATCATTATTTGAACGGATAACACAAAACCTTTGACACATTTATTGAATGAAAACTTGACTGAAAACTGAATGAAACTTGAATGAAACTTGACTCGATGGCAAACTGAAATAACTTGAAAAAACTGACTCAACAGACCAAACACAAATGACTCATGACTGACTTAAAACAAAACTTTACCAAGCTTTTGAAAAAAGGCAGCAGTCCATCAAGATTTGGAATCATGATGACAACCACCTGCATATTAATGAAATATGTACAATCATGTATAATTGGCTTTCCAATGTAACCAGTCAAGCAAATGGCTTCTTGACTGATTCTTCTGATCAGATCTCTTGGTCAACAATAGATACTGGTAACTGGGCATCCAAAAACATAGCTGACCATGATCTTCTTCATCACTGAACACTGCAATAATCACTTACACAACTGACTGTAACAAATCTGCCATTGGATCCTGAAAAACATGAAGATTTACCTCCTGCTGAAAGAACATGGTGTCCTTCTCTTCTGATTCTGATCTGAAAGGGATAGAAATTGATTTCTGAGGGATAGAAATGCACAAATCTGCCATCTGAGTGTTAGCTGTAGGTTCCTTGACCATGAGCAATTCTGGCATATACTCTTCAATTTCATGATCTAGGTCATTCTTAAACAAAAAACAATCTTCAAGGTTATTAAACATGACAACCTTATCATCTTTGTGAAGGAAAAAATTATCTGTTTGCTGATCTACACAACTGATTACAAGACAATCATCTTTTTCAAAAGAGGAAGAGGTTTCACCAACACTTTCTGTGTACTGCAAATCTGCTGTAGCTTCGGCTGAAACAGGACCTTTCAAAAGCTGATCTATCTCATCTTCAGACAAAGGAGACAATGCTTTTTGTTTTCTTCTGCTTAAACAGTAGTTATCTTCATATGATAGGGCTTTCAAACTATCGTTCATTACTGAGCTATTGAAAGGAGATTTATCACTTACTTGCACAAAGATCTCATTCTGATTTTCATGAACTGACTGAATCACCTCTTCATGAAGGCTGTGTTCTAATGATGAGCTGATAGTATGACTGAGAACATTTGGATCCATTACTATGTCTTCTGCATCCCAGATGATTTCAACAGCAGAGTTCTCCTTGATGGGCTTTAGCACAAGATATGCTTGGTCATCCTGATCTGAATCTGAATCTGAAGTAGCTGTCTGGACATTATCACAATCTGCAATTGGAACTGGACTTACTTGCATGCTGCTGTCTTCCGTGGGCAGATCTGAAATGACATTCTCCCTTTCATCATTTTCAGCCATATGGCCATCAACCTACTGCAAAGTCTCCTGAGCACCTTGATAGGTATCCTTTAGGTTCTCTTCATTCTGCTGAAATGGATTCTCGTACAGGGCCTCCATGATTTCATCATTCATGAAATTATCATCTTCATAATATTTCTCCAGGCTTTCAATAAAAGAAGAAGCATGTTTGCAACAGTCATGAACTAAATTTAATGATGGATAAGATACTTGATATCTTTCAATGAACACGGCATGAAAATCCTTTAAACAGTAAATACAGGCCAGCGGCAAATTTTCATACCAAGATTGGGCTTCACCTTCCAGAGTGGCTAGGAATATCTTCATCAAACAATCTTCAGGAAAATCCACCTTCAACTTGCGAATATGCATGTGAAATCTAATCAGATGTAAAGCAGCATCTTTCTTACCATCATCGTTAAACGTAGGCAGATTCCTGGACCAATCTACCTTGGGCATCTTATTCGGAAAACATGGAATGTGATCTCGGCTCATGGGAGCATATCTTCTTGTGATTCGGTCCATCTTGAAAATCTCACAGCTACTGATCTCCCTGCAGTGAAGTCACCATGAAGCATCGATTTCTGGATTTGTTCAGTGAATGAAGTCACCAGGTGAATGATTTCAGCCTTGCGATGTCTGACCGTTGTTCACCATCAACGATCAGATCTGAACCTGATACATGTACTGGGGCAATTTACAAGTTAAATACTACGATTACAAGTTATACCGGAGATCGACTGAAGCAGCGTTTATCTACTTCGCTGATGCATAGCAACAGCGTTTCGAAGGCTACCTGGCGTGACTTCAGACTCCGTCTATAACAAGCAAACGCTTTGAGTTTCTCCCCAGTATGGTCGCCACTATGTTAGCACTCAAATCTACCTCAGGCTGAAATGAAGTAAAACTCAAGGCTACATCAAACCACGCTCAGCCTCGTAGCTAGCCCTACGAGGACAGGAGAGGGCTCTCTCCGTCAATCTCGAGAAAATAAGCAATAGGATGTGAGATGACTTACAATAAGAACTGATTATAGGCTAGTAAAGAGATAGGTATGTTTGATTTTTGGTTTTTTTGGTTTTCGCTGGAGTAATGGGAAAACAAATTTTGGGTCCGGGGATAAGGTCAGACCTTTGCAGAGTTCAAGCTGGGGCGAGATAGGTGATGATCTTGACGCTTTAAATTGGATTTATGGATAGATTAGACCGACGAGGAGCTGAAGAGGGAAAAGAAGAACTTGGATCCTCTCCAAACAGCTGAAAACATATAGAACTAACCGAATTCAAAGGCTAAGCACTGTAAACAATGGATTCAACCTTATTTCACTCATTCAATTTAGTTCAGAAGCATAATGAAAGGATGGAAACATTAAACATGAAGAAACTTACATTAAACAAAGGAGAAACATCATCAAGAACAGAACACCACAAGGATCCCAACAAGTGCCGCAAAACCCCTGATCTTTCCTTAGCCAAAATATGAAAAATATGTATAATAGTATCAAAAGTATCCCAAGAGTCCAACCTCTCCAACCTCTGAAAATGATTGAGAAATTACAATATATAGATCACTCTAACACCTTTCCCCACCTCTAGGGGTCGAATTCCCTCTTCAGGGATCAATTTCAACCAATTCTAATCATGGAACTACAATCTAGGCAGCTAACAACTTGCCTCTAAAAGAGTGGAAACTGATCCATTACATGATTTTTTACTCATTTGAGAGTGAATCTTCTAGAAGAGATAAAAACAAGCCAAAGTTACATGCCAAACATGAATTTACATCATAAAAATCCAAAAATTCTATCCACAAGCAAAACTGGTCCATAATAGGCGAAATACTGAGCTGGCAGCTGAAAATTTAGGAAACATTCTAGGTGGGTCGCTCCTGAACTGTGTGGGTCGCTCATGTTCCAGGCTGAATGTGAGGTACTTCCCGGCATCCAAATTGAGCTCATGATAGCTCGTTGGAAAGCCCTGGATGTCTACTTTCCAACCCAAGTGGAATTTCAGAATTTTGAGTTGATTTGACCCTCCAAAACCTCATTCGCCCAGAGGTACTCCCTGCTGGTGCAAAAGGTGGCAGCAAGGTGGTTTTCATGGTGTTTTTGAGCTTTTTGACCATCCAGATTTCGATGAAATGCTAAGTTGACTTCAGAGGATGCATAATTAACCATGAAAAATCCAAAAATGTAAAAATTTCCTCCAGCAAGTGTCCCAAAAAAAAGTGAGCGCATGAGCGCGTGACCCACGTAACTGAAAACCCTGTTTTTAGACCAAAAAATTTCAAAATGACAAAATTTTCTCTGAATTTGCTCAAATTCGGAGCGAAGACCCTCCATCATGTATCTTGCTCAGTAAATGAAGCCTCGGCCAAAATCCGGAGTGGATCAGGCCTTTTCCGCCATTTTAGTGCTCTCCTGGTGCATGCAGTTCCTGTGATGAAAACACTGTCACGGTTGTATGATGTGTTGTTGTCAGTCATGATGTAGCAATGTGTATGTTCAACCTGTTGAAAATGAGAAATGGGACCTTGGTGTCTTTGTCTCCATCATGATCTTGTGAATGTACCTACGCTGATGAAGAAGGCGAGACCCCTTCCACGCCATGTGGAGATAGTACTCGCGCTGCTGATGAAGTCAACGAGACCCCTTCCACCCCATGTGGAGATAGTACTCGTCGTGATGCTGCAAAAAAAGCTCTGTGGCCTCTCTGATATGCTACCACTACTGGCGCACTGCTATGCTCCATCTCAGTACATCAACCTCAACGATTGAGTCACTGTCCGACTCCTGCTCATACTCTGACTCTGTCTCTGACATGGCTCTGAACAAGCTATTGGCACTATGTATACTGATATAAATGCAGTGAAAAAAAAGTTATGATGTGTGTTTTAACACCCAAAAAATATCCCCCACTGTCAAAGCACCATAAGGAAACAAACAATGATACCAGCTCTGTTTTAGGTGGATTGAAATAGAAACACAGTCTCTGTTTTAAGTGCAAGTGAAACTTTACAAATGGTAGCAAGCAGCCCTTAGAATATGGGGTAAATTTTGTCAAAGAGAGCAATGCATCATATGACTGTATTTGTCAATGGGCAATGAAAACAGAGTTACAAATGTCAATGGGCAGTGAAAACAAAGTTATGAAAACATGTTATCAATGGGCAATGGGATATAATATGTCAATGAACATCATGGAACAAAGGTCATGACAGTGGTAAAATGATAATGAAGACCACATTGGTATAATGGATGTGAAAACAGTGGGCTTTGAACATACATGCCAAGGTGGATATATATCAATGATATAAGGTGGTAAAAATGCTCATAAAACCATCCATGCATACTTTAAAACCTTGAAGAACAAATCAGCCATGTATGTAGGGTTTTTCTCTTCCATTCAAATGTTTGAAAACTTCAAGATACCACCAACACATTAAAAACTACTGAGCAATGATAAAAACTTGTTTGCAAGTAACTGTAGTTGATTCGAATCGAAATTGGGCGCAAAAACACAATTTTCTGAACTCTGCTGCCAGGTGGGTCGCTCTGCCCAGGTGGGTCGCTCTTGTGCAAATTTACACTATGAAAAATGCCCAGGTGGGTCGCTCATGTTCCCTCTTGCCACATAGTGCATTTTGCAGAAAGCTTTTGGAGGCCTTCCCGGTGTCCAAATCGGGCGTGTGATAGCTCGTTGGAAAGATATTGGAGTCTAATTTCCAACACAAGTGGAATTATGCAATTTGGATTCCATTTACCCTGTAAAAAATCAAATCTCCCAACACTAGTCAAAATGAGAAGAATGAGGCTGCCTCAAGGCAGAGCGCTGTTGAAATCAACTTTTGAAGGTCTTTATCAACTCCAAATTGAGCTCATGATAGCTCATTGGAAAGGTCTTTCCGTCTAGTTATCATTTGACTCATCAAGGAAGTCATTTGGCCAAACATGCTAGGAGAAAACTTGATTTTCCCAAGGTCACTTTAGAGGTGCATTCAATTCTCCTGAGGCAACAGAATTTTTGACATTTATCCAAAACCATGATACCTGTGTAAAACGTGAATGAGGTTTTTCTTCCTTGGCATGTTTTGAACAAAAACCTCTCTCAGTTTTCAGAAATTCATCTTTCATTTCTCTGAAACCTCTTTTGAGTGAAACTTACCCCGATGTGTGAAACAAGGAATTTTGTCGAAATGAAGCGAAATGAAGGGGATAGGGGGCTTCTAAATTCTTGGGGAAATTTTGGGAAGTAGGGAGGGATGTTAGGAAGCAGGGGGATGTGGAATCACAGAGATTGAGTGAGGGGAAGGGGTCCAAAAGGGAAAAACACAGGCCTAGCCTAGGAAATTGCCAAGTTTTGGCAAGAAACTAGGGTTTGTGCAAAAATGAGGAATTTTGGGGATCTCAGTGATGGGAAGTGTTTAATGAGGTAAATTAATGATAGGGGAAGGTATATGAACATCAGGATACAAGTTTTTCGATGATTTGACCATCCAAGAGAAATTACCTCCAAAACCCTAGGAGAGGGAAATGGACCTTACCTAGGCACAACTGAAGCATGAACAAGATGTAAAATGACTCAATGGAACTTGACATGATGATGAAAACCCTATGAATGATGGTACACTCGGCTGAATGGTGACATGGACTGACATTTGGACAACTTTGGAAGAAGTGAAAGCAAACCCTAGACCTAATGCCTAGTGACCAAATTTTGCTTGAAGACTCATTGTAATGACAAAATTTGACCTTGACACTTTAAAATCACTTTGAAAGAGCATGTTTGATCACTGGAGGAAGGCTGCAAAGAATGACTCTAACATTGGCTCCAATGGGGATGGTAGCTCCAGCTCCGTGGAGGTGCCAAGAACCGTAGAACTTGGGAGAGCAGACAGTGCCTCCATCCATTGGGCGATGGAATCATTATTTGAACGGATAACACAAAACCTTTGACACATTTATTGAATGAAAACTTGACTGAAAACTGAATGAAACTTGACTGAAACTTGACTCGATGGCAAACTGAAATAACTTGAAAAAACTGACTCAACAGACCAAACACAAATGACTCATGACTGACTTAAAACAAAACTTTACCAAGCTTTTGAAAAAAGGCAGCAGTCCATCAAGATTTGGAATCATGATGACAACCACCTGCATATTAATGAAATATGTACAATCATGTATAATTGGCTTTCCAATGTAACCAGTCAAACAGATGGCTTCTTGACTGATTCTTCTGATCAGATCTCTTGGTCAACAATACAAACTGATAACTGGGCATCCAAAAACATAGCTGACCATGATCTCCTTCATCACTGAACACTGCAATAAACACCTTCACTGCTGACTGTAACAAATCTGCCATTGGATCCTGAAAAACATGAAGATTTACCTCCTGCTGAAAGAACATGGTGTCCTTCTCTTCTGATTTTGATCTGAAAGGGATAGAAATTGATTTCTGAGGGATAGAAATGCACAAATCTGCCATCTGAGTGTTAGCTGTAGGTTCCTTGACCATGAGAAATTCTGGCATATACTCTTCAATTTCATGATCTAGGTCATTCTTAAACAAAAAACAATCTTCAAGATTATCAAACATGACAGCCTTATCATCTTTGTGAAAGAAAAAATTATCTGTTTGCTGATCTATAAAACTGATTACAAGACAATCATCTTTTTCAAAAGAGGAAGAAGTTTCACCAACACTTTCCTGATTATGTGTGCACTGCAAATCTGCTGTAGCTTGGGCTGTAACAAGACCTTTCAAAAGCTGATCTATCTCATCTTCAGACAAAGGAGACAATGCTTTTTGTTTTCTTCTGCTTAAACAGTAGTTATCTTCATATGATAGGGCTTTCAAACTATCGTTCATTACTGAGCTATTGAAAGGAGATTTATCACTTACTTGCACAAAGATCTCATTCTGATTTTCATGAACTGACTGAATCACCTCTTCATGAAGGCTGTGTTCTAATGATGAGCTGATAGTATGACTGAGAACATTTGGATCCATTACTATGTCTTCTGCATCCCAGATGATTTCAACAGCAGAGTTCTCCTTGATGGGCTTTAGCACAAGATATGCTTGGTCATCCTGATCTGAATCTGAATCTGAAGTAGCATTCTGGACATTATCACAATCTGCAATTGGAACTGGACTTACTTGCATGCTGTTGTCTTCCGTGGGCAGATCTGAAATGACATTCTGCCTTTCATCATTTTCAGCCATATGGCCATCAACCTGCTGCAAAGTCTCCTGAGCACCTTGATAGGTATCCTTTAGGTTCTCTTCATATCGCTGAAATGGATTCTCGTACAGGGCCTCCATGATTTCATCATTCATGAAATTATCATCTTCATAATATTTCTCCAGGCTTTCAATAAAAGAATAGGCATGTTTGCAAAAGTCATGAACTAAATTTAACGATGGATAAGATACTTGATATCTTTCAATGAACAGGGCATGAAAATCCTCTAAACAATAAATACAGGCCAGCGGCAAATTTTCATACCATGACTGAGCTTCACCTTCCAGAGTGGCCAGGAATATCTTCATCAAACAATCTTCAGGAAAATCTACCTTCAACTTGCGAATATGCATGTGAAATCTAACCAAATGTAAAGCAGCATCTTTCTTACCATCATCGTTAAACGTAGGCAGATTCCTTGACCAATCTACCTTGGGCATCTTATTCGGAAAACCTGGAATGTGATCTCGGCTCATGGGAGCATATCTTCTTGTGATTCGGTCCATCTTGAAAATCTCACAGCTACTGATCTCCCTGCAGTGAAGTCACCATGAGGCATCGATTTCTGGATTTGTTCAGTGAATGAAGTCACCAGGTGAATGATTTCAGCCTTGCGATGTCTGACCGTTGTTCACCATCAACGATCAGATCTGAACTTGATACATGTACTGGGGCAATTTACAAGTTAAATACTACAATTACAAGTTATACCGGAGATCGACTGAAGCAGCGTTTATCTACTTCGCTGATGCATAGCAACAGCGTTTCGAAGGCTACCTGGCGTGACTTCAGACTCCGTCTATAACAAGCAAACGCTTTGAGTTTCTCCCCAGTATGGTCGCCACTATGTTAGCACTCAAATCTACCTCAGGCTGAAATGAAGTAAAACTCAAGGCTACATCAAACCACGCTCAGCCTCGTAGCTAGCCCTACGAGGACAGGAGAGGGCTCTCTCCGTCAATCTCGAGAAAATAAGCAATAGGATGTGAGATGACTTACAATAAGAACTGATTTTAGGCTAGTAAAGAGATAGGTATGTTTGATTTTTGGTTTTTTGGGTTTTCGCTGGAGTAATGGGAAAACAAATTTTGGGTCCGGGGATAAGGTCAGACCTTTGCAGAGTTCAAGCTGGGGCGAGATAGGTGATGATCTTGATGCTTTAAATTGGATTTATGGATAGATTAGACCGACGAGGAGCTGAAGAGGGCAAAGAAGAACTTGGATCCTCTCCAAACAACTGAAAACATATAGAACTAACTGAATTCAAAGGCTAAGCACTGTAAACAATGGATTCAACCTTATTTCACTCATTCAATTTAGTTCAGAAGCATAATGAAAGTATGGCAACATTAAACATGAAGAAACTTACAGTAAACAAAGGAGAAACATCATCAAGAACAGAACACCACAAGGATCCCAACAAGTGCCGCAAAACCCCTGATCTTTCCTTAGCCAAAAATATGAAAAATATGTACAATGATATCAAAAGTATCCCAAGAGTCCAACCTCTCCAACCCCTGAAAATGATTGAGAAATTACAATATATAGATCACTCTAACACCTTTCCCCACCTCTAGGGGTCGAATTCCCTCTTCAGGGATCAATTTCAACCAATTCTATTCATGGAACTACAATCTAGGCAGCTAACAACTTGCCTCTAAAAGAGTGGAAACTGATCCATTACATGATTTTTACCCTTTTTGTGAGTGAATCTTCTAGAAGAGATAAAAATAAGCCTAAGTTACATGCCCAATATACATTTACATCATAAAAACCCAAAAATTCTATCCAAAAGCAAAACTGGTCCATAATAGGCGAAATACTGAGCTGGCAGCTGAAAATTCAGGAAAAATTCCAGGTGGGTCGCTCCTGAACTGTGTGGGTCGCTCATGTTCCAGGCTGAATTTGAGGCACTTTCCGGCATCCAAATTGAGCTCATGATAGCTCGTTGGAAAGCCCTGGATGTCTACTTTCCAACCCAAGTGGAATTTCTGAATTTGGAGTTGATTTGACCCTCCAAAACCTCATTCTCCCAGAGGTACTCCCTGCTGGTGCAAAAGGTGGCAACAAGGTGGTTTTCATGGTGTTTTTGAGCTTTTTGACCATCCAGATTTCGATGAAATGCTAAGTTGACTTCAGAGGATGCATAATTAACCATGAAAAATCCAAAAATGTAAAAATCTCCTCCAACAAGCGTCCCAAAAAAAAGTGAGCGCATGAGCGCGCGACCCACGTAACTGAAAACCCTGTTTTTAGACCAAAAAATTTCAAAATGACAAAATTTTCTCCGAATTTGCTCAAATTCGGAGCGAAGACCCTCCATCATGTATCTTGCTCATTCAATGAAGCCTCGGCCAAAATCCGAAGTGGATCAGGCCCTTTCCGCCGTTTAGTGCTCTCCTGGTGCATGCAGTTCCTGTGATGAAAACATTGTCTCGGTTGTATGATGTGTTGTTGTCAGTCATGATGTAGCAATGTGTATGTTCAACCTGTTGAAAATGAGAAATGGGACCTTGGTGTCTTTGTCTCCATCGTGATCCTGTGAATGTACCTACGCTGATGAAGAAGGCGAGACCCCTTCCACGCCATGTGGAGCTAGTACTCGTCGTGATGCTGCAAACAAAGCTCTGTGGCCTCTCTGATATGCTACCACTACTGGCGCACTGCTATGCTCCATCTCAGTACATCAACCTCAACGATTGAGTCACTGTCCGACTCCTGCTCATACTCTGACTCTGTCCTTGACATGGCTTTGAACAAGCTATTGGCACTATGTATACTGATATGAAAGCAGTGCAAACCAGGTTATGATGTGTGTTTCAACACCCAACCAGTATTCCCACCGTCAAAACACCATAAGGAAACAAACCATGATAATATCTCAGTTTTAAATGGATTGGAAAAGGCACAATCTCTGTTTTGAATGCAAGTGAAATTTTGACCAAAGGGAGCAGGCAACCTTCAGAATATTGAACAAGTCTTGTCAAAGGGAGCATGGCATCATATGAATGTTTTTGTCTATGAGTAATAACAACAAAGGTGTCAAATGGGCAGTTTGAAATAGAGTTATGAAAATGTTTTTATCTTTGGGCAGTGAGACACAATTAATCATAATCACCATGGAACAAAAGTTTTGAACATGGTATTAGTAATAGTAACGACCACAATGGTATAATGGGCATGAGAAAAACATGGTTTTGATAATATATGGCAAGGCTGGATGTGTCACTGATATAAGATAGAAGACAAACTCATGCAACCACCTATTATCATTTTAAAACCCTGAAAACGATATTGCCATGACTGTGGGGTTTTAAATCCTCCATTTGAAACGTTTAAACCATCAACGATGCCACCGGTGCATTTAAAAAACATCAAGCAATGGCAAAAAACCTGTTTGAAGGCCGATGGAGGCGATCCCAAACAAGACTGGGTGCTCAAAACGAAATTTCGAACCTCTGTTGATGCATGGGTCGCTCTGCCCAGGTGGGTCGCTCCTGTGCAAATTTACACTGTGAAAATAACCCAGGTGGGTCGCTCTGCCCAGGTGGGTCGCTCTTGCCTCATAGTGCATTTTGCAGAAAGCGTTTGGAGGCCTTCCCGGTGTCAAAATTTGGCGTGGGATAGCTCGTTGGAAAGATATTGGAGTATAATTTCCAACACAAGTGGAATTATGCAATTTGGATTCCAGTTACCCTGTCAAAAATCAAATCTCCCAACACTAGTCAAAATGAGCAGAATGAGGCTGCCTCAAGGCAGAGTGCTGTTGCAATCAACTTTGGAAGGTCTTACTCAACTCCAAATTGAGCTCATGATAGCTCATTGGAAAGGTCTTTCTGTCTAGTTATCATTTGACTCATCAAGAAAGTCATTTGGCCAACCATGCTAGGAGAAAGTTTGATTTTCCCAAGGTCACTTCAGAGGTGCATTCAATTCTCCTGAGGCAACGGTATTTTTGACATTTCTCTAAAACCATGATACCTGTGTAAAAAGTGAAAGAGGTTTTTCTTCCTTGGCATGTTTTGGACAAAAAACTCTCTCATTTTCCCAAATTTCATCTTTTATTGCTCTGAAACATCTTTTGAGTGAAACCGATCCCGATGTGTGAAACAAGGGATTTTGTCGAAATGAAGCGAAATGAAGGGGATAAAGGGCTTCTAAATTCTTGGGGAAATTTTGGGAAGTAGGGAGGGATGTTAGGAAGCAGGGGAAAGTGGAATCACAGAGATTGAGTGAGGGGAAGGAGTCCAAAAGGGCAAAACACAGGCCTAGCCTAGAAAATTGCCAAGTTGTGGCTAGAAACTAGGGTTTGTGCAAAAATGAGGAATTTGAGGGATCTCAGTGATGGGAAGTGTTTAATGAGGTATATTAAGGATAGGGGAAGGTGTTTGAACATCAGGATACAAGTTTTTCCAATGATTTGACCATCCAAGAGAAATTACCTCCAAAACCCTAGGAGAGGGAAATGGACCTTACCTAGGCACAACTGAAGCATGAACAAGATGTAAAATGACTCAATGGAACTTTACATGATGATGAAAACCATCTGCATGATGGTACACTCAGCTGAATGGTGACATGGACTGACATTTGGACAAATTTGAAAAGAGTGAAAACCAACCCTAGACCTAATGCCTAGTGATCAAATTTTGCTTGAAGACTCATTGAAATGACAAAATTTGACCTTGACACCTTAAAATCACTTTATAAGAGCATGTTTGATCACTGGAGGAAGGCTGCAAAGACTGACTCTAACATGCCCAACGGGCAATTCTTGGGTCCCGCGGGCTGCTGATAGTCGAGATGACTCTGGGTCTCAAAGCTGGAACTCTCTCGAAGAAGTTGGGCGATAGAATCATTATTTCAATGGATAACACAAAACCTTTGACACATTTATTGAATGAAAACTTGACTGAAAACTTGACTCAAACCGACTCGATGGCAAACTGAAATAATCTTGAAAAAACTGACTCAACAGACCAAACACAAATGACTCATGACTGACTTAAAACAAGACTTTACACAGCTTTTGGAAAAAAGGCAGCAGTCCATCAAGATTTGAAATCATGATGACAACCACCTGCATACTAATGAAATATGTACAATCATGTATAATTGGCTTTCCAATGTAACCAATCCAGCAGATGGCTACACCTCAAATTTCTGCTCTTACTCTCTTCAAGTAGGCAGAATGCTAAACCTGTAGGCAACTCAACACAATCACTGAAACTAAAGCTCATGAAAATAAACCAGGCAACATTTATCCTTTGTAATGCTTGCAAAAGAATGCTGAAGGGATCTTGAAAATCCTGAAGCACTGGCTTATCTAGAGATCCAGCTGCAAAAATACTAGTATTCACCTCACTCTGATCTGAAAGGACATTTGATTTATGAGGGATAGAGATGCACAAATCTGCCATCTGAGTGTTAGCTGTAGGTTCTTTGACCATGAGCAATTCTGGCATATACTTTTCAATTTCATGATCTAGGTCATTTTTAAACAAAAAACAATCTTCAAGGTTATTAAACATGACAGCCTTATCATCTTTGTGAAGGAAAAAATTATCTGTTTGTTGATCTACACAACTGATTACAAGACAATCATCTTTTTCAAAAGAGGAATAGGTTTCACCAACACTTTCTGTGTACTGCAAATCTGCTGTAGCTTCGGCTGAAACAGGACCTTTCAAAAGCTGATCTATCTCATCTTCAGACAAAGGAGACAATGCTTTTTGTTTTCTTCTGCTTAAACAGTAATTATCTTCATATGACAGGGCATTCAAACTATCATTCATTACTGAGTTATTGAAAGGAGATTTATCACTTACTTGCACAAAGATCTCATTTTGATTTTCATGAATTGACGGGATTGCTTCTTCATGAAGGCTGTGTTCTAATGATGGGCTGACAGTATGACTGAGAACATTTGGATCCATTACTGTGTCTTCTGCATCCCAGATGATTTCAACAGCAGAGTTCTCCTTGATGGGCTTCAGCACAAGATATGCTTGGTCATCCTGATCTGAATCTGAATCTGAAGTAGCATTCTGAACATTATCACAATCTGCAATTGGAACTGGACTGATTTGCATGCTGTTGTCTTCTGTGGGCAGATCTGAAATGACATTCTCCCTTTCATCATTTTCAGCCATATGGCCATCAACCTGCTGCAAAGTCTCCTGAGCACCTTGATAGGTATCCTTTAGGTTCTCTTCATTCTGCTGAAATGGATTCTCGTACAGGGCCTCCATGATTTCATCATTCATGAAATTATCATCTTCATAATATTTCTCCAGGCTTTCAATAAAATAATAAGCATGTTTGCAACAGTCATGAACTAAATTTAATGATGGATAAGACATTTGATATCTTTCAATGAACAGGGCATGAAAGTCCTTTAAACAGTAAATACAGGCCAGCGGAAAATTTTCATACCAAGATTGGGCTTCACCTTCTAGAGTGGCTAGGAATATCTTCATCAAACAATCTTCAGGAAAAGCCACCTTCAACTTGCGAATATGCATGTGAAATCTAATCAGATGTAAAGCAGCATCTTTCTTACCATCATCGTTAAACGTAGGCAGATTCCTTGACCAATCTGCCTTGGGCATCTTATTCGGAAAACCTGGAATGTGATCTCGGCTCATGGGAGCATATCTTCTCGTGATTCGGTCCATCTTGAAAATCTCACAGCTACTGATCTCCCTGCAGTGAAGTCACCATGAAGCATCGATTTCTGGATTGTTCAGTGAATGAAGTCGCCAGGTGAATGATTTCAGCCTTCTTATGTCTGATCGTTGTCCACCATCAACCATCAGATCTGAACTTGATACACGTATTGGGGCAATTTACAAGTTAAATACTACGATTACAAGTTATACCGGAGATCGACTGAAGCAGCGTTTATCTACTTCGCTGATGCATAGCAACAGCGTTTCGAAGGCTACCTGGCGTGACTTCAGACTCCGTCTATAACAAGCAAACCATTGAGATCTTCCCCAGTATGGTCGCCACTATGTTAGCACTCAAATCTACCTCGGGCTGAAATGAAGTAAAACTCAAGGCTACATCAAACCACGCTCAGCCTCGTAGCTAGCCCTACGAGGACAAGAGAGGGCTCTCTCCGTCAATCTCGAGAAAATAAGCAATAGGATGCGAGATGACTTACAATAAGAACTGATTTTAGGCTAGTAAAGAGATAAGTATGTTTGATTTTTGGTTTTTTGGGTTTTCGCTGGAGTAATGGGAAAACAAGTTTTGGGTCCGGGGATAAGGTCAGACCTTTGCAGAGTTCAAGCTGGGGCGAGGTAGGTGATGATCTTGATGCTTTAAATTGGATTTATGGATAGATTAGGCCGACGAGGAGCTGAAGAGGGCAAAGAAGAACTTGGATCCTCTCCAAACAGCTGAAAACATATAGAACTAACTGAATTCAAAGGCCAAGCATTGTAAACAATGGATTCAACCTTAATCACTCATTCAACTTAGTTCAGAAGCATAATGAAAGGATGGCATACATTAAACATGAAGAAACTTACAGTAAAGAAAGAAGAAACACCATCAAGAACAGAACACCACAAGGATCCCAACAAGTGCCGCAAAACCCCTGATCTTTCCTTAGCCAAAATATGAAAAATATGTACAATGATATCAAAAGTATCCCAAGAGTCCAACCTCTCCAACCTCCGAAAATGATTGAGAAATTACAATATATAGATCACTCTAACACCTTTCCCCACCTCTAGGGGTCGAATTCCCTCTTCAGGGATCAGTTTCAACCAATTCTAATCATGGAACTAAAATCTAGGCAGCTAACAACTTGCCTCTAAAAGAGTGGAAACTGATCCATTACATGATTTTTTACTCATTTGAGAGTGAATCTTCTAGAAGAGATAAAAACAAGCCAAAGTTACATGCAAAACATGAATTTACATCATAAAAACCCAAAAATTCTATCCACAAGAAAAACTGGTCCATAATAGGCGAAATACTGAGCTGGCAGCTGAAAATTTAGGAAAAATTCCAGGTGGGTCGCTCCTGAACTGTGTGGGTCGCTCATGTTCCAGGCTCAATTTGAGGTACTTCCCGGCATCCAAATTGAGCTCATGATAGCTCGTTGGAAAGCCCTGGATGCCTACTTTCCAACCCAAGTGGAATTTATGAATTTGGAGTTGATTTGACCCTCCAAAACCTCATTCTCCCAGAGGTACTCCCTGCTGGTGCAAAAGGTGGCAGCAAGGTGGTTTTCATGGTGTTTTTGAGCTGTTTGACCATCCATATTTTGATGAAATGCTAAATTGACTTCAGAGGATGCATAATTAACCATGAAAAATCCAAAAATGTAAAAATCTCCTCCAGCAAGTGTCCCAAAAAAAAGTGAGCGCATGAGCGCGCGACCCACGTAACTGCAAAACCTGTTTTTAGACCAAAAAATTTCAAAATGACAAACTTTTCTCCGAATTTGCTCAAATTCGGAGCGAAGACCCTCCATCATGTATCTTGCTCATTCAATGAAGCCTCGGCCAAAATCCGAAGTGGATCAGGCCCTTTCCGCCGTTTAGTGCTCTCCTGGTGCATGCAGTTCCTGTGATGAAAACACTGTCTCGGTTGTATGATGTGTTGTTGTCAGTCATGATGTAGCAATGTGTATGTTCAACCTATTGAAAATGAGAAATGGGACCTTGGTGTCTTTGTCTCCATCGTGATCCTGTGAATTTACCTACGCTGATGAAGAAGGCGAGACCCCTTCCACGCCATGTGGAGATAGTACTCGTCGTGATGCTGCAAACAAAGCTCTGTGGCCTCTCTGATATGCTACCACTACTGGCGCACTGCTATGCTCCATCTCAGTACATCAACCTCAACGATTGAGTCACTGTCCGACTCCTGCCAATACTCTGACTCTGTCCCTGACATGGCTTTGAACAAGCTATTGGCACTATGTATACTGATATGAAAGCAGTGCAAACAAGGTTATGATGTGTGTTTCAACACCCAACAAGTATTCCCACCGTCAAAACACCATAAGGAAACAAACCATGATAATATCTCAATTTTAAATGGATTGGAAAAGGCACAATCTCTGTTTTGAATGCAAGTGAAATTTTGACCAAAGGGAGCAGGCAACCTTCAGAATATTGAACAAGTCTTGTCAAAGGGAGCATGGCATCATATGAATGTTTTTGTCTATGAGTAATAACAACAGAGGTATCAAATGGGCAGTTTGAAACAGAGTTATGAAAATGTTTTTATCTTTGGGAAGTGAGACATAGTTAATCATAATCACCATGGAACAAAAGTTTTGAACATGGTATTAGTAATAGTAACGACCACAATGGTATAATGGGCATGAGAAAAACATGGTTTTGATAATATATGGCAAGGCTGGATGTGTCACTGATATAAGATAGAAGACAAACTCATGCAACCACCTATTATCATTTTAAAACCCTGAAAATGATATTGCCATGACTGTGGGGTTTTAAATCCTCCATTTGAAACGTTTAAACCATCAACGATGCCACCGGTGCATTTAAAAAACATCAAGCAATGGCAAAAAACCTGTTTGAAGGCCGATGGAGGCGATCCCAAACAAGACTGGGTGCTCAAAACGAAATTTCGAACCTCTGTTGATGCATGGGTCGCTCTGCCCAGGTGGGTCGCTCCTGTGCAAATTTACACTGTGAAAATAACCCAGGTGGGTCGCTCTGCCCAGGTGGGTCGCTCTTGCCTCATAGTGCATTTTGCAGAAAGCGTTTGGAGGCCTTCCCGGTGTCAAAATTTGGCGTGGGATAGCTCGTTGGAAAGATATTGGAGTATAATTTCCAACACAAGTGGAATTATGCAATTTGGATTCCAGTTACCCTGTCAAAAATCAAATCTCCCAACACTAGTCAAAATGAGCAGAATGAGGCTGCCTCAAGGCAGAGTGCTGTTGCAATCAACTTTGGAAGGTCTTACTCAACTCCAAATTGAGCTCATGATAGCTCATTGGAAAGGTCTTTCTGTCTAGTTATCATTTGACTCATCAAGAAAGTCATTTGGCCAACCATGCTAGGAGAAAGTTTGATTTTCCCAAGGTCACTTCAGAGGTGCATTCAATTCTCCTGAGGCAACGGTATTTTTGACATTTCTCTAAAACCATGATACCTGTGTAAAAAGTGAAAGAGGTTTTTCTTCCTTGGCATGTTTTGGACAAAAACCTCTCTCATTTTCCCAAATTTCATCTTTTATTTCTCTGAAACATCTTTTGAGTGAAACTGATCCCGATGTGTGAAACAAGGGATTTTGTCGAAATGAAGCGAAATGAAGAGGATAAAGGGCTTCTAAATTCTTGGGGAAATTTTTGGAAGTAGGGAGGGATGTTAGGAAGTAGGGGAAAGTGGAATCACAGAGATTGAGCGAGGGGAAGGGGTCCAAAAGGGCAAAACACAGGGCCTAGCCTAGAAAATTGCCAAGTTGTGGCTAGAAACTAGGGTTTGTGCAAAAATGAGGAATTTTAGGGATCTCAGTGATGGGAAGTGTTTAATAAGGTATATTAAGGATAGGGGAAGGTGTGTGAACATCAGGATACAAGGTTTTCCGACGATTTGACCATCCAAGAGGAATTACCTCCAAAACCCTAGGAGAGGGAAATGGACCTTACCTAGGCACAACTGAAGCATGAACAAGGTGTAAAATGACCCAACGGAACTTGACATGATGATGAAAACCCTCTGAATGATGGTACACTCAGCTGAATGGTGACATGGACTGACATTTGGACAAATTTGAAAAGAGTGAAAACCAACCTGACCTAATGCCTAGTGATCGGAATTTTGCTTGAAGACTCATTGAAATGACAAAATTTGACCTTGACACCTTAAAATCACTTTATAAGAGCATGTTTGATCACTGGAGGAAGGCTGCAAAGACTGACTCTAACATGCCCAACGGGCAATTCTTGGGTCCCGCGGGCTGCTGATAGTCGAGATGACTCTGGGTCTCAAAGCTGGAACTCTCTCGAAGAAGAATGTAGTCAAAATGGTACCATAGCCAAAGTGTTTAGTTTTGGTCTGGCGAATAGAAGTCAGCTGTTGTTTCATATTCAGTAGCAGGGCTATGCACCAATCGTAGACGTGAATCAAACACTCTATAGCTATACTCATTTGCGTCCTGGACGCTTGATGCAGTGAGGCAGATCCTGCCACTCTGCCGATGGTGAACAGGAGGATCTTCATGTGCAAATCCCTGATATCTCTAATAGCAATCCGTGTTCCAACTTTCTTGGAATTTTCTACGCAATATAACTGGACATAATCTTCCACAGTTAACCCTCCCAGGGGTTTTCCGTGAAGGTCTACTGGGTCTCCCCTCCTGGAGAGTCCAGTGATGAAATATATATCCTCCACTTCTATGTGTAGAGGCATCTGATCAATTATGAAGCAATCTTGATCTGGTTCCCAGTAATTTACGAGCATTTCAAGCAATCGCACATTACTTTTCATATTGGGCATTTTGAAGAATTTCAATAATCCACAGTTTCGGAGGATGTTTTGAGCTGCGCGGTCCTGCATGACCTCTTGGTCTACTGCACTATGCTCACGTTCCCTCCAAGAGATAGTCATCCTGAAGAATTTCATCAAAATTTGCATTAGAAACACTTTTTTGAAAATGGACCTGCGCATACGCGACTTTCCCTGTGCACAGTCGCGTGTATACGCGGCTTGCCTTCATTGAACCCGCGTATGCGCAGATACACATTTTTTAATAAGGGTTTCAAGGTAAAAAATCACTTAATTTTAATTTTTAAACGGACAAAATGAATCAACAGGATGATTAAGGAGCCTACCTGAAGTTTCGCTGAATTCCGACGGTCGGTTCTTCCTGATTTGACGAAACAAGTTTTTAGCTCCAGAGCTCTTTTTCCAAATCAGCTATGCAATTATGAACCAAATGAGAGGTAATTTGTGTATTTATGGCTAAAAAATTGAAAAATTTCGAAAAAATTTCCTTATGTTTATTTTTTCGATCTATTCTATGCTGTATAACTTGATTGCTTGGAAGTGCCCAGTTTGGTATATTTTCAGGTACATTTTGACGATTTTGGGATTTTTCCAGATTTGTGATCCATGATTTTCGACTCTTCACGGCAGGTATATGATCTTCACTGGCATATAGGTTAGGGAATCACTTTCCGTTGCATCTTGCATACTAGCCTCCATACTGATCACTTGCCTTAGGGTCGATCCCATCAGGTCATGAGTATTACACCCATTTCACTCGCCGATTTTTAAATCATGACTTGATGGTAGAGCCTTCCTTTTCATGGGCTTCCTAGTTAGTTCCTCGCTATCACTTGTTGCCCATGCTGCTTTTTATGTAGGCTCGGGAGTCCTCTTTAGTCCCGCCATGTCTTTTGTGTTGAAGCTTCATTCTTCTCCTTCATCACTTATCATTTTTCTGGCTTATACCCTAGAGGCTCCCTGGTGACGTTAAGTTGTATTACTGCATTGCATATTGGCTACTTGTTTATCCTGGCCTTTAGCCGGCTTCATTTGGACTCGATGTTTAAGCCAAATTTTGACCTTGACTATTTGTACAAGTTAACCATTGCATGCACTTAGCTATCACGACTTGACACCCTTTTACCCATGGATGGAACATTCCTCTGAGTATCGCTTACCAGTTTTCGCCACCTTGCATTGAGCATAGGATCGTTCCAATCCCGGGAACTAGTGCATCTGTTTCTTGATACTCGTTCTATCCATTGTACCATAGCATTCTTTTATTCTTTTTCAGGCTTATTATATGAAAAAGACAAAAAAATCAAATATAACAAAAAGAGCGGGAACGGGATGTATCTTCGTTATTTTGATGGCAGTACAGAGTCAGTTTGTTGCCCTTGAACAAAGCACATATACTTATATATATTTCCTTCATTTGGGATGGTTCTAGTTTGACCTAGGTTCAGCCTTTACCATGTTTCACTTGTCGGTTCTCCCCCGGTTGGTTATCTCTTCCAATCATATGGAGAGTTTGTTTTGCCTCCTGCAAGACAGACTTATACAGTGTCACTTTTTACTGCCATGGTCATCACAGAGTCGTGCTTTTTTTCAAGGGAAGTCTAGCCTGAGTCGGCCATTCTGCGGTGTCTCTTGACTCATTATTCAGTCGGCCTTCCCGGTCTCATCAGTATCATGTTCTATCACATTAGATGTTTTGATCTTCTGCTCGCGCTGGTTTGAGAAGGTCCCCATTAACTTCTTGCCGGCGGGTTTGTCTCTTATCGACTACGACACATTGCTCTGAGAGCAAGCCTAGAGCCGCACCTTGGGCCTATTTCCATCATTGATAGGTGACCTCGTGCTCGGCATTTGATCATCATCATGGGTCTTTGACTGAGTGGTTTCCCCTGTGTTCGACGTCAGCACACATTATCACACTTGGGATTCGTGCAGTACCTTGATTTCCATTTGACCCTATCGGTGGATTTCTCGCCTCTGTGTCGGCTTTCATTATTGGTTGGTTCAGAGGGTTTCTTCCGTGCGCTAGCTTCATCTTGTGCACGTCGGAAACGTACTTCGGTTTTGGTTCCATCACTCTCCTTCGTCCGATTCCTTCCAAATCTTGGCCTGCGGGTTACACTCGCGCTGGACTGATGTGGGATGCCTTAATGCCTTCCTTCCGGCAGATCTTTTCCCATCGACTCCGACTCATTGCTCTGGGAATAAGGTCTAGAGTCTTTTTGTCAGTACCTTAGGGTTTGCAGTCATCAGTGGCAGACTCTTCGCTATCGACAGTGGGGATTCATCATTGCCTCTTGATTGGTAGATTCTTTCAAGTGTTTGACTTCAACTCATTCATTCGCACTTGTCAGATTGTACTGGGGCACCTTGACACTCATTATCATTATCGGTGGGTTGTCTCGCGTTGGTTAACCGGATACATCATTGCCCGGTAATCCAACGATTTCTCACATGGTCGACTTCAGCTCATTTATTCCCATTGTGTAGAATTGTGCCATAGTGATCGGTGAAGACCTCGGGTTGCATCAGCATTTTTCGGTTCACTTTTGACAGTCCTTTCAGTATCTGCCAGTGATGCCGTCCACCCTTATATGTTGCAGTTCAGCACAGCAGCATCTTATATGTTGGTCCCCGAGTTGCGTGATTGTACCGTTTGATCCACCACTTATGATCCGGTACTTGGAGATTCAGTTACTTATTTGATCAGACATCCAGTTGCACCATCTTTGCTCAGCTTTCTATATATGATACTTGGACATTGATACAGACTTGTATTTCCGGGCCCTGCTCAGATGATTCACTATGTACTTTCAGTTCAGTTATACTTGTATACATATTGGATCTATTTCAGTACTTTCCATATGATGTATTTTGACTGAGCATGGGTATGCCCGCCTCAGCATGAGTTGACTCTCTGGTTTCTTTCATTGGTTTTTGGCAGGCTGAAATCTGGTGAAGTCCTCTCTTGTCCTTGCGCAGTTCTTTCTATGTGCATAATACATTTCGGCCATCATGTACCCCTTCTGACCTCATATATTAGGGGGCATCTGTTATAGCATCATTTCTCACTTTGACATGATTCATGATTGCTACATGTCTTTTTGGGCACCCATTCCTACAGACTTGGACAAATTCACTTAAAAACAGTGTAAAATCCCTCATACGCGACTATGCCCGTACTTTTCCGCGTGTATACGCGATTTCAGCTAGAATTTTCCGCGTATGCCATTAAAATGATTAAAACATATATAAAAAATCCCTAATTTCGTGCTGGGTTGATGGTTACTCAGGTAGTTCAACCACCCCAGCCCATGGCCAACTGTTTCCAACTGCTGAAACTACTTGGAGGGACTATAAAAAGCCCTCATGTGTATGGCCTGAGAGAGAGAGAGTTATTGATATTATACTCTGTTGGTATTCCCTATCCAAGTCTGATTCCCCGTGCCTCCTGCACTTTCCCAGTTCATTGTAGGAAACCCTTGTTTCCTTGAGATACACATCCCTTTATATTTTATCTCGTATGCACCAGTTTGGAAGGAGTCTCAGCGAGGCAAGGGCTGGACGGATCCGGACGACGGTCTACGAAGGCCTTGGAAGGATCAGGTGATCTCTCCTCTTGATTACTTTTGTACGTACTATTTATAATACAGAAGTATCATGCTGTTCCCGAAATAAACGTGTTAGTGTATGCTTTAATGTATGAAGAATATTTGTTATACAAACATTCATTATGATTTATTTAATGTTTTATATGAATCTCACTAACACATAGAGTAGATATATGCTGTACAACTTGTCCTTTGTGCTGGTTTCTTCTTCTATTTCAGGTTAAGGAGGAAGGACGGTTGCAGGGAGTTTGAACTCCATGTGGATCTACTTCAAACGTAGGACCAACGGGTAAACCTTTCATTCTGCTCTATTTAGTTTTTATGAATGTGCATGATTGTGTGAGTCTCTGCTAAGTAGTACGCCCCTGCTCTGTGGAGGTTGAATCCCAACCAACCTCTAGGGTGTTAATTCCCCGAAACAGTTAGTTTCTATTTGGAGGACATAATCATCAGATTGATCAAAATTTGGAAAATTATCAACATAAGTAACACCACCAATCAAACATATTGGATTGTCAATTTTTTCTTCTTTGAGTTGATCTACGAGTTCACTTTCTGATGTATGGTAGATGGGATTGGTAGGAGAATGAATATAAATTTTTTGTTCACATAAAGGCTTAGAGGTTGGCTGCATGTTTAGCATTTGATTTATTTCCTTTTAGTTAAAAGAGGAGGCATTTTTCTCTATCTTTGGATATAATTACAAAAACTCGCTCTCTCTTGTCAAGGCTGATTTTGAGGCTGAATGTTTTCTTGAGCCTCACCTAGAAGAGATGGTGAATCGTTACTTGTGCCTTTAGAGAGATTCTGTGGGTTTCCTTCTATTTCTTGATTGGGTTCTAACTCTTCTAGGTTGTCATGATAGCTATCTTGAGAATGAAATGCATGGAGTTCTTCTAATAAATATTCAGGATGCCAATTCACTAAATCCTCATCAATGGTTCCAAGGTGTTGTATTAAATCTTCAGATTGATCACAAAAATTTTCAGCAAATGATAAATATGGACAATATTCTTTATAATGTTGATAAAACACCTTGTGGAAATATTTCAAGGAAAACAAGCTACCAGATTTTAGCCATTCATACCAATTTCTTGCCTTACCTTCTAATGTTTCCATAAACATTTTCATGAGGCCGTCCTCGTGTCATTCAACCTTTAACCTCCATATGTGTATATGAAATTTTATGAGATGTAACAAGGAGCCATCAAAATTTTCATCTTGAAATATAGGTAGGTTTTTTATCCAATTTATTTCAGGAATTTTGTGTGGGAATCCAGGGATATGATCTCTACTCATTGGAGCATATCTCCTTTGTATCCTTGGATCCATGTTTGTAAATCAGAAAGGGTCACTGAATCTTTTCAACTAATATAGAGTTCTCTATGAGTGGATTATTTAGGTCTATTGAGAGTTGTGGAGTCACCAGGTGGATGATTTCAAATTTGCTGTCAACCATCAGCATGATTGGGATTGCTTAATGCATTCCCGAGGGAGTTTATAAGCACTAGTGGGGTCAACAAGGCTACTGAAGACCAGTGGAGTCGCCAAGTGGATGATGTTTACTATTTTAAGGATGTTCTTGTTGTCCACCATCAACAAATAAATACCAATCTAAGGATGTTTGTGAATTTTTGAGATCTAAGGAATACTTAGTTTTTCACTAACTCAGAAAGTCCCACCGTGATTTCTAGAATGTTAGTGTGGTGATGAGGTGGTAATGAATCAATGGGTAGAGAATGTTTCAACTTGTGACTTACTCAGAAGGTCCCACCATGATCGCCAAAATGATAGGGTCCCATGATTTGGTAGATTGGTAGACCAAATGACAGGGTAACATGGAACCCGTCTTTAGAGTCCGAGGACCTAGCCTTCTTGGACTCAGAGAGGGATCTCTCTATTGGGTGCAAAGGATGTGTTCTTTTTTCTCTAGGGTTTTGATTTTAGGCTAGTTGTTAATTGAAGGGTTTGTTGATTGTTTTGGTTGGGTAAGATGGTCAAGTGGAATAGGTGGAGTGAGAGTTTGTCAAAGCCATTGGGCTATGGAGTCAAATGAAATCAAGGGTGTCTAACTGATGAAACATAGGGTGTTGCAGGGCCAATTTAGCAAGCTTAATGGATCCTTAAGGTGATGTATGAGGTGTAGTGAACATTAAATTTGGGAAAGACTAAGAGGTCTTAGACACATATAGTTTAAAAGTTACAACTCATGAGGTAGGGAAAAACATTAAGCTCAATGAACAATACTTTAAACTGATAAACATCCAAGAGAAACACTCCAGTGAAACATAGAAATCATAAGAGCTTCTAACTTTAGAAATTCACCTTCAGATTTTGGGAAAAACATATAAGATAAAACAAATAACTCAATTTATGAAGAGGGAATTCCTAAGCACCATATTTCAGGCTATTGAGAACTCTGAAACAAGTTGGTAAGCATGGACAAAGGGTAAGATCAAATGAGACCTCTTTGACTTAAACTAGCAATCAACATTCCACAGAAAGGCTTCAGGATAGGGTTTTGAAAGCTTCAAATAAGCATGGCATACCATGAATCATACTTGTAAGTTATCATACTAACCATACATGAAACAAAAACAAGTGTTGGTGGACCTAAGGAGAAATCAGTAATTCCTTAAGATGGCCAAAAGAGGAAAACATCAAAGCTATAACAAACATGAGGACTGAGGTGCCTCAAAGAACATGTGTCAACCTATACTTTTCTGATTTATAGCAGCCAAGAAGAATGAAACAAAATGATAAAAATAAAACATTAACAAGTTAAGAAGACATCGCCATTCACCAAGCTATGGAATCCTGCAAACAAGCTTCTCCATCATCAAGCCAAACAAGCCATTCATCCACTTCACAAAACCAATTTCTTCTCCAAGCTCATAAAACCTTGTATATTGCTCTTGAAGCTCATCAAATGACAACAAAATACATAAGGGCCTCATGCTCTATTTATGGAGAAAAGGAGGACAAAAACCCTAAATATGGTAGGAAAATGTCAAATTCAACCATAAATGTCATTTATGGCCAAGAGATCATGTAAGGCCCAATGCACATAATATCCTAAGAAATAAATGAAAAAATAACTATTTGCACCTAATTCTAGAGTTTTTTCCCTCAAAAAACTTAGAAATATCAATTTGCAATAAATGAACGTGTTTTGTTGACTTTTGGTCCAAAACGCACTTAGACAGTCTCTGTGCGTAGCGCCACTTCAATAGAAAATAGGGTCTTTTGTGACTAAGTTTTGGACCCCTTCCCAATGCCATATTTGGCTCCATGATGGTGCTTTGGAAAGTCTGATGAGTCTAATTTCTAGAAATTCTTTCACTTTCTTGAATGAGTGCCATTTACCTACTCAAAAAGCCATTATCCCAACACTGCTATGTGCGCAACGCCACTTCCAACAGAAAATGGGCTCTGTTGTAGCCAAGTTTTGGACCACTTCCTGATGTTGGATTTTTCTCTGTGATGGCTCGTTGTAAAGATTTTCAAGTTGGATTTTGAGATATAGCTTTGGTTTTCTAGATTAGGGCCATTTTCCTGTCCAAAAACCCATTCTCCCAACACTTCTCGATGTGCAACACCTTTCCTGAAAATGAGGCAGAATGGTCAAAAGTTTGGTGTTTGTTGACCTTTTGGGGGGTCAAAACTACTCCAAATGATCTGAAATTTTGTGAGAAGACTACTGATGCTGAGAGGAATCCAAAAATGTAAAATTTTCGAGCTGAGGATGCACCAAATTTTTGTGTAGCGCCAAGGGTGCTATGCATAGAGGCCTCAAAATTTCAAAAAAACAAAATTTTCTCAGAATTCCCTCAAATTTGGTGGACAACTTCTTCAAGGGGTTTGAGAAGCCTGTGGAAAATCTTGACCCATGTCTCTAAGTTTTTCTTGGTATTTACCTTCTTTTAGTTCTTAAATTTTAATGAAGAGGTGTGATGGTGGTTTTGTAGATGCCTTGATCATCGTTATGATCCTTGTTGCGGTCCTCAACTTCTTCATTTTCATTAATGGCATCATCAGTCATCATATTTTCTGCCTCATCATTGTCTTTAACATCATCAGCACTCTCATCGTCTTCACTGATTTCTTCATTGTCATTTTGTTCTACATTTTAGCTACTTGTCTTTTCATTATTGGGGTCATAATTTTCACTGGCACCCTCTGCACTTTCATCACTATCATCTTGCTCATCATGAAGACCACTCTCCTCTTTGTCTTTGGCACTATCATCATCTTCATTTGTGTTCATATCTTCTAGCTCTTTGTCACTTTTCTGCTCTACATCACCGAGGCTTTCTTCTTGGGTGTCACTACTTCCCTTATCTATCTACATTTTCCTTATCGTTTTGACCTTTATCCTGTCTGTCCTCATCATCATTCTCTGTTACTGCCTTTTCATTATCTATTCTCATGTTATCTTGAATTTCCAGCTCTTCATCTTCCTCACCATCCTCTTGTTCCTCATTACCACTGTCATCATCTTGTCTAACTCGTGCAGGAGCTTGGGGCCAATTTGAGGAGAAAAAAGAGTGAATTTGAGCAATTTTTGGAAATTTTGGCCAAATTTCATCTGTGCCAAGTGCAGTGTTATTTAACACTAAATTTTCGCCCCTATGCGCAGTGCTAGTCTATCTGTGCGCAAAGCCCAGAATATTTTGCAAAAATGACCAGAAAAACTCTGTTTTTCTTCCTTAAGCGTTTTCTTCTCTTTTTCAGGGGTTGAATGAATTTGAAGTGGAACAAATGCACCTTTATACCCTTTAAGAGAAATAAATCAAAGTTCTAGACCCACTTTACTATGATTTTCAATCTTTTCTCCATTTGACTTACAACCTTTTGTATTTTGCAGGGTTTTGAAAGTTCTGTCAAGGCATCTTTTTTTCTTTTGTGATGATGGCTAGGTGAGGGTTTCTGAATGTCCTTTTTATCCCATTTTATTTTGAAAGCCTAGGCACTTGTTCAAACTATCCTTTGGCATATATTCATCAAACTAAAAACCATGTTTTTACCTTCTTGGGCATTTCTGATTGTAGGTGACTTGAAACATGTGTTTTTACCTTTTCATATTTGACAGTGATATATCTTTTGACAGAGATGTGGCCATCAGGTTTACCATGTTTTTCACTTGGCCAGTTCTGATCTTGTGCAGGTACCAAAAAAACATTTTCCTTTTGTCTTCTTAGCCTTTTTTGGAGTTTGATATCTCATTTCTTCAGCAGTGAACCTGTGCTTAGCATGACTTTATCCTTTTGATACTGTACCTAATGCTTGATTTTATTTTGATTATTTTGGAGGCCTTTGACTTTACTTGGAAATTTTAGGCCCTTGTACTGATACTCTTTACCATTTTGTTCTTTTGGTGAGGTGGAACTAGTGCTTCTTTGTCAAACCCTAGACAACAGCTTGAATGCCCCCTGAAATGCCATCTACTGTTATGAAGGAGGCACTATCATCATTTTTTGAATTTTTTGTCATTCCTTCCAAACTCCTAGGTTTTAGGGCTTTGTCCTTGTAGCCCTTGTACTGATTCCTTGCACCGGTTCACTTGTTTTGCCAAACTAGTCAAAAACCCTGATTCTCTTCAAACACATGCCTTGCTGCCTTCTTCTTTGCTATGGATGCCTTCAGTGGTGATTTCACCCTATCACCTTACCTCTTTTCTAGGTTTATGGCCATCCTGACCTTTTTGTAGTAATGTGAGCAAGGGATGCCATCCCTTGCAGAATTTGTGCACTAGGCCAAGGAGGCCTTTCTTGAATGACCCTTTGATCAATTTTGAACAAAGTTACTTGTCCTTGTTCTTCTTTGATTATGGATTCAAAAATAACAATTGGAGGGCAAAGAAAAGTGACCACCAACCTTTTTAAACTTGTGCAGGAGCTTGGGGAAAACTTTGAGGAGAAAAAATGGAATTTTGGCCACTTTTTGGCAACCCTGGCCAAATTTCCTCTGCATATTGGCGCTAAGCACAACCAGTGTCAGAATGAGCTCCATGATAGCTCATTGGGAATCTTGTTGAGTCTAATTTCCCATTTTTTTTTTTTTTTTTTACCTTTGGTGTCCATTTACCTATCCAAAAACGGATTTTCTCAACACTGGTCAAAAAGTGTTGAATGATGGTGCAGAAATGCGGAGTGCTGGTGGAGAAACATTTTGGAGGCATTCCTTAACTCCAAATTGAGCTCATGATATCTCATTGGAAATATATTCAAGTCTAGGTGTCTTTTCACTCATCACGAAAGTCATTTGGACACTCCAGCTGTGAGAAAACCTTATTTTCCCAAGTTTACTCTAGCAGCACAAAAATTCTCCTCGGACACCTGTGTTTTTTATATTGCTCCCAAACCATGATACCTGTGTAAAATCTGAAGGAGGATTTTCTTATTGGGTATATATTTGACAAAAAAATCTCTCACGTTTGTCAAATTCATATTTTTTTGGTCAGAAACACAATTTTAAGCAAAACTCGCCCTAGGTGTGACACATGGCTTGTCTCTTGGAATGAATTCTTGGAAAATGATCGAGGCATGATGTTTATAAGTTGCTATGGACTTATGATTGATGAAATGATCTATAAAATGAATCCTTTTCTCTTGTGCCTCCTTATAATATCAAACCCTATCTTATTTGGAAGAGGAAATTAGGGTTTGGTGTGGGGGATTTAGGACTACCTTGTAGAGGGAGGGGAATGAAGGGGTTAAGGGTTGTATAAATTCTTGGGGAAATTTTGGGGGATAGGGATAGATGTTAGGGAGTAGGGGAAAGTGGAATTTCAAGTATTGAGTGAGGGGAAGGGGTTCAAAAGGGAAACACACAGGCCTAGTCTTAAAATGTCAAATTGTGGCAATAGACTAGGTTTTGTAGAAAAATGATGAATTTGAGGGATAGGAGTGATGGGAAGTGTTTATGAAGTTATATTAAGCATAGGAGGAGGTGTAAGAGTATCAAGTTATAAGCCTTTTTGATGTTTAACCATGGAGGTCATGAAACCAAGAAAAAATTCCCTCAAAAGCCCTAGATGGACAATGGAGGAGTTAGGAAAAACTAAATAGAGGGTTGAGGCCAAAGGTGACACAACGAAGACAAAATGAGTGACATGAGCCCATGATGGGTCTTTTGGGATGGGTGAGATGAGAATTGACATGATGGGATGATGAAATAGTGAAAAAATTATCTTAAGGATAATGAAGGTAGTGAGATTTCTAGAAATCACAATGTTCATGAACTTTGTTTCTAGAAATCTAGAACAGATACTTAGTCATATTCAGATAGTGAAAATTATGGATGACTAAAAGTTTGCATATGTCTTCAAAACATTGGCTTTTCTGATGGTGATTTCCATAACACATGTAATTTGTCTTCTACACCATGGGCACTCTTTGCTCCTGATGACGAGTTGATTAATTTACAAGGTATTTGTTTGGGTCAAACAACTAAAAATATTTCCGAGTATAGTGTGGTGATCGAACTATTATCAGATGCCATTGATCTTGGGATTAGAAATTTGATTGTTAAGTTGGACTCACAACACGTTGTGTTACAATTGAATGTGCAGTGTTCTGTGTGCAATCCTCAAATTTTGCATATGTATTTGCGTGTTAGATTATTAGAAAGACATTTTTATTTTATAACATATCAACATATTCCAATACATTTAAATACATTAAAAGTTCCATTAGAAAACGATGTATTAGATACACATTTGTGCAATATGTAAAATAAAGACATCATTATGATACACAATGTAATATCCCCTTTCTTGATCTAGTCAAAGTGGATATAATTGACCCATGCTATTGACCCATGGTATTTCTTGACCCATGGTATTGACCCTTGGTATTCCTTGATGGTATTTTCCCATGGTATTGACCCATGGTATTTCTTGACCCATGGTATTTCTTGTTGGTATTAACCCATCAAGCCTATGAAAGGGAAGAGAAGCTAGGAATTTGGGGCATTCTGGACTATCTACTTTATTATGTTTGGGTTGAGAACCTGGCCTGGCCAGTTCTTTTATTGATCCCGGGACGAAAACCCCGCGGTAATGTTTATTTGGTGGATCCATTCAGGATTCACAATTGGGCTTCAATTTCTTATGTTTGTTGTGTTGTGTGATGTGTTGATTTATTTAGAATTTTGATATTTGGGATATTACAGTGGTATCAGAGCTCTGCATCCTGCCAGCCTGAGAGTTTTATGCAAGGAACTTCGGTGAAATTTATTTTTCACCCTAGCTAGCATTTCTCACTTCGGTGATATTTATCACCCTAGTTGGAATTTTATTTTTTTAGTAAATTATTGGGAGACATAAGTGAATGGAAAATCATTTATAAGTCTGGGTTAAATTTTTTAAAATATTTGAAGGCATTTGGGAGCCAAAATAAAAAAATAAAAAAAAAATGGTGTTTTAAATGAGAATCTTCAGAAGATGGACCGTCTGGAATAAATTTTGAAAAACAACCAGAAAATTCTTGATTTACTAGTGAGGTTATATGGTCCTTTAAGTAGACATATCTCCATAGACCAAAATGATAATCAAAGCAAGAACAAAATCAGCAGCAAGAATGAAATAAGAAGGAGAGGACTATGCTTTATCTGCAAGGTACCTTGGGCCCTTAACCATTCATGTCCAGGTGATAACAAGAAGGCAACAAAGATAGAACAAGAGGAGATTACTTCAAATCATGGGGAATAATTTGTAGATGGGTCTATTGATCTTCAGGATGGTGAGCAAGATCATGACATTATTCAGGGAGACTTGCAGGACGACAAACATTTGGAAATGCATGAGGAAATTCTACCTAATGCCATTGATGAGGTTGATTCCAATACAATGGAGTTTGTAGATCCCCAGGGGAATATTCATGAAGAATATGAAAAATCAAGTATAGATAAAATTCCACCAATGCATCTATGTTCAACAGTTGAAAGGGATGAACAGATGGTCTGCACAGGTGAAGGAAACCTGGGAGATTTGAGTGAGGATCCAGCCATAGTGAACCAGCATGATGAGTATGATCACGAGGAGCAACATGAAAAACATAATGTGCAAAATGGACCATTCCTAGAGAGTTGGTCAAAGGCTCAAGTTGAGGATGTGGTCGTGGGGCATCCAATGCAGTCAAATACAGAGACATTCAGCAGGGCACCAGAATTTCCAGTGAAAGAATTTCAGGAGAGGGTCATGCATTTCAAGACAGATCTTATGTTGTTGAAACAAAGAGTCTGGATAGTCCGAGACACTGTCCTACAGGAGAACAGAAAAATTGAAGAACTCATAGGGAAATGTGCCAAATCATCGACCAAGCTCTCTAGTATTGAGGAAAAACTCAAGTCCCTCACAAGGCCGCATGAGGAGTACAATCGGGAGTCCCATAGCAGCGCTCTACAGGAATACATAGATAAGGCTTGCAACACCAAAAACCCACCTTTATACATTGGGAAGAGAAGGGAAGAGTTCTCCAAGTGCATCATGTTGGGTAACCAAGTAGAGAAGCATGAATTGAGCATCGAACAACATCAACATAGTAGATTTGCAGATATTCATCCCTCCCCAAGTATGGATTGGCGAGAGATTATGAGTTGGTATTCTATCGATAGGTTGATTATTTGGAGGATACTCATAGCCGAGGGCATATTGCAGCTTGGGCCCTTTGGTGCAGACAACGATGAAGGGTTGAAATGGTACCATAATCCACAGGTCCCAAGATTTTGGTGGCATTGGGATCCAGGAGAATCCATTGGGGAAATGATTGGCCAAGGGATTGTTTGGGATCCAGGTAAATCTATTCAGGGAAGGATTGGTCAGAGGATTGTTTGGGATCCAGGTATTGAAGGATCCATTCAGGACCATTCAACATGGAGGGCACATCGGATTGTATGGGATCCTAGTATCAATGTACAAATGCTTCTGTTGTGGATAGAAGTGGACTGCTTGAGGACAAGCAATATTTGGGTGGGAGGATTTATAATATCCCCTTTCTTGATCTAGTCAAAGTGGATATAATTGACCCATGGTATTGACCCATGGTATTGACCCTTGGTATTCCTCGATGGTATTTTCCCATGGTATTGACCCATGGTATTTCTTGACCCATGGTATTGACCCATGGTATTTCTTGTTGGTATTAACCCATCAAGCCTATAAAAGGGGAGAGAAGCTAGGCATTTGGGGCATTCTGGAGTATCTACTTTATTATGTTTGGGTTAAGAACCTGGCCTGGCCAGTTCTTTTATTGATCCCAGGACAAAAACCCCGTGGTAATGTTTATTTGGTGGATCCATTCAGGATTCACAATTGGGCTTCAATTTCTTATGTTTGTTGTGTTGATTTATTTAGAATTTTGATATTTGGGATATTACACACAAGTAGCCTTAGAGACATGCATATGTGTGTGTGTGTGTGTATGTGTGTTTGTGTGTGTGTGTGTATATATATATACATATATATATACATATATATATATATATATATATACATATATATATACATATATATATATACATATATATATATACATATATATATATATATACATATATATATATACATATATATATACATATATATATATATACATATATATATACATATATATATACATATATATATATAAAAAAATATGTGTTATGTTACAAAAATGGCTCTCTAAGACGACATCAATGCAAAAATGTAAAAACAGGGATGTTATCAACAACGTATTAGAACTGAGATTTTTTCCTCGTGCAACGTCTAGGCTC
The DNA here is from genome assembly GCA_034641835.2 of Pinus albicaulis. Classification (NCBI taxonomy): domain Eukaryota; kingdom Viridiplantae; phylum Streptophyta; class Pinopsida; order Pinales; family Pinaceae; genus Pinus; species Pinus albicaulis. The sequence goes on along the minus strand of JAXQQM020066348.1, from coordinate 9,416 downwards.
CCACCACTCTCATGATGCGGTGTAGTATCGTATGCAAGGGAAGAATTATGATGGAATAAATAACTTCCTTCCCACTCTTTGTTTTCCATGCCCCAGGACAATATCTCTGGATGAGAATGCTGGTACTCTCACCCCCTGTGTGAGCTCCGGAGAGTTGGATCCTCTCCCCTCTCTTGGACAGACTAGTGATGAAATAGATGTCCATCACTCTAGCTCTAACTTTTGGTCCCCGATGATAAAAAAATGCCAATCCAAATCTCATATACTGATTAAGTATTGGAGAAGCTCCAGTTGATCTCTTATACTTAATGTTTGGAATAATTTCAACAACCCAAAATTGCACAAAGTATTGACGCAATTTTGGTGCTGCAAAGCTTAGTGGTATTCCACCTCATGGCCTTGTTCTTTCCATTCAACTGAAATCTTTGACAAAAGCACCTGCAAAACATGTCCAATTGGCTTTTTAGGAGTTTTCATTAAGGTATTTTTAGAAACTAACGATTGATTTGGGTGATTTTATCATTTTAAACTCTTTCGCACGGCTAGTGTGTCTGTCCAAAATAATTCGTCTTTGGTGGCACATTTCCCTAACGGGCTAAACGTGACCATCGAAACCTCAATAGCTCAAAATCACACTGGTTGCAGGTGATTTTAAAGTTTGAAATTCCTCCCCTTAAACTCCCTAGATCTAAAACCATATGCCAAATGAATAGATTAAAATTATAAAGGAGGTTTAGAGCTCTTACGTGACGTTAACATATTAACGAATGGTGTCCTGGATTGGTTGCACTATGGATTTGAAATTCACATGGAAAATGGACAAAATTCTCTTCTCAAAATACGAAGGTGAAAATGAATTTGTTTTTTGGTCTATTTATATATTTTTGAAAAACAATTTGTCAATATTTTATTATTTTTCCTCGATATACGTGATGTTTGTTGTTTATGTGTAGTATAGGACTTCCACACCATCGATGAATATTTTCGATGGAAATGAGTTGAATTTTATCTCCTTTTCAGGCTCATTAAACATTTACGAAAAATGATCCCCCCTAGAGTCAATATTCAGTTTCTCACTCTAAAAAAATGGAAATATTGTCGAGTACTTGTCATTTCGAAATCGTTAAAGTGAATGAATTGACGTGATATCAATATACTTTTACCCCTTTTTCGAGCTAAGGTTTAAAATTTACAAAAAATGAATACCTTGATCGAACATGGTCAAGAGGTTATCTCAGAATTAGTTTTCTACCTTTTTGGATTCAAGGGACGATTTATGAGATTTACAAAAAGGGACATGATGGAGTTTCCTTTTTGTTTCTTTTCAAACTCCTTAAACATGAAAAGTTACCAAGTTTACCTTTAGTTGGGCTCGTTAAAGATTAAACGACAAAATAATTTTCACCATGATGAGACTCAGTTCCTCCTTCCTAGGGCTCGCATAACTTACTAGGATGGATTCATTCAAAGAATGAACTTACATGCTCAACATATGCTATCCTCTTCATGCTTACTATAAAAAATAAAGAGGTACTTGTTAGAAATAACGGGGGAGAATTGAAAGTGAACATCCTATGTGTATTTTGGGAAGCTTATTACTCTTGAACATGACACTCATCTCCAATTCATGTCAGGTTGGGGACATCCTACATTCGTCACTTTTCCTCTGTGGGTTTGGGAAATCTGTTTTCCTTTCATTTTTGTCAACATGACCTCTGATCCTATTTGAGTCAAATGTTGCCACACTCTAGAGACATTTCATCAATATGTTCAAGTGAATTCCTTTTTGTGAAACATCCTTTGCATATTTTACCTCCTCTCTTACAATCCCAAATCACTCCTATCATCTTAAGATATCTCTTGTTTCGTGTCGATGATATGGGAATCATCATGGCCCTCCTTCAATGGATCACTTCCTATTGACTTCAGCTCATTATCCGAGAAGGTGATTTATAAACTTATTTCAGTACCTTGGAGATTTCATGCCTCAATGGAAATTTCTTTTTGTTCAAAAATAGGTTCACAACATTGGCCTTCGATTGAATGATTCTACAAGTGTTTGACTTCAACACATTTATTCACACTTTTATATTTTGTTGCTGTACCTTGAGGTCCATTTTCATTATTGGTGGTCTCTCTTGTGCTTGTTAAATGTACTACTAAAGAAACTTGGTCAAATTCCTAGTTTCATGGGTTAGCACTCTTCCTAGTTCCATGACTTTGCTGATGTCCTTTTCACAGTACTGGCCTAGCGCTATCAGTGCCATAATTTCTTGGAAAGCCACGTTGTTCCCCTTTTTGATAGTGCTTACTCAAATGGAGGAGAAGCTTTGACCTCTAGAATCTCAAGGGTGATGAGTTGGTTGTTGAATAGAGATGACAAGGTCAAGCTCTCTCATTTTAGAGCCTTGATCTCATCCATGGGGGATCATCCCTTAGAAATTGGGCTTTCCTCCTCTTTTCATGGGATCCCAACCTCTTATCCTTTACTATAAATTCAAATCCCTCATTCCCCCAATTTTATAGCTTGGTTGATCACTTTCAAACTCGTATGAACTCTCATCCCTTTTCATGCTATCATTGTGATTAAACCTAAGTGCTCGAGAGTAATCTAGTGATCAATTTTAATATAAAAAATGGAAGTTCTTGGAATTTATTGAAACCTAAACGACTGTGAAGTGCTCGTCGCTAGGAATCTAACCCACTTCGTTCTATCTAAAACTGACTTCGTATGTGAAAATTAGAGATTTTTGTTCATTTTCACAAACAATGAAAATTTGTGCAGAAATGATAGAATGGTGACTGGGTATCCTAGTCAAAAAAAAAAAATTCCAAAAAATTCCTTCAAATTTTCAAATGACACTATGAAAAGTGTCACATCATGGTTGGTTGTTGAGTTGGGTGACTTGTTGCATTTTCATTGGTTGTGGGATGAGCCAATGGGAAGAGGACACATGGTGCAGCCAGGGGCCACCATGAGCCCCCTCCCAAAGGGAAAAATACAAACTATGTTCAAAGGTGGAAATTATATATATGTTGGAAAAATTTAATGGAGGCCAGGTGGAGGTCAGGTTCGACCCCACGACCTCCCCCAAGAAAACACAACATCATACCACTAGACCATGCCAAAGTTTCTTAATAGTCTATGGATGCAGATTTTATTTATATTAATACAGTTTCATTGTCGAACATAGGAGAGGGACAGCCCCGCGGGAAAACCCCCTCATACATGTGACCTATATGCTATAACCACAGAGGAGAGGCTCAACTAAACATGCTTAGCATGCATAAAGAACACTTAAACCATGCTCGTCTCATAATTAAAATGCACTTATCTTAGTGGCAGAGTTGGTAGATTCTTCCATTTTTCGTGAAACTCCAAAATTGTTTGCATCAACTGGATTTCTCTCCAGTTTTGAAGGAGATTTCCTAGGCCAAATTGATTGAGCCATAAATTATGCAAAAATCGACCATTTTTGGCTCAGAAAGAGTCTATCCTAGCATATTTGGACATTCTGAGCATGTTGGAGTAGCTTTCAGGAGCAGTAGAGGATTGCAAACAAGAAGTTTTTCCATTTGGAGCTAATACAAAGGCCCAAGCCATGGAAGCTCGACCAAGGAGATGTAGCCAAGGAGGGGTGAAATCCTTCATCGAAATACTATGTTAATGAATCCTTTGATGGTTTTTTTTACATTTTATTGTTGTTTTTCAGTACCTTGTTTTAATGTTAAAATTATCATGAATTTCACTTAGAACTTCACACAATTACATGTTTAACACTCACAAACACCATAAGGAAACATATCTAGATGAAACAAATGATCAACAAATGTTTATAATTATTAAGATTAAATTAGCATAGAAAAACTAACATTCAGATTTAGGTCAAGGTGGTATCAGAGCAAAGTTTAATTTCTTGATATTTTCTTGATTTTTGTGCAAGTAGGGTTTAATGGTTGCAAATTTGTGATGCTTATAAGGTTAAAGTTGCAGTGAGGAGCAGGGAAATTGTTGGTTTCTAGTCCTGAGGTTAGGACCAGAAGAAGGAGAGCCACAAGGTCACCATATCCACCCATAGTTTCACTCCCTTCTTCACTTGAAGCACCTCAAGTTTTATCTCTAGCTGAGATTGAAGAGGTACAAGTTGCACCAAAATATGAGCTTGAATCCATAGCCATCATGTTAGGTGCAAGAGAGACTGAAGGTGTTAGGTCCCTATATTACTAGTATAGTCCCTTATTGTTGTTAGTGTAACCCCCTTATTGTTATTATTGCACCCCTGTAACCGCCATATTGTTATTATTGTGCCCTTAAATTATTATTGTTAGGTCAGCTAGGATTACATTGTGGCCCCATGGAATCCTATATATACAAAGGAGGTTTTGTAATTTGTATCATCCAAGAATTGTTCATTCATGTAATGTATTGGAGGTTTCCCCCTCGAAGTGGCTTATTTCTAAGGTGTTGATATCTCTTTTCTTCTATTTTTGGAGCTGGTTTCACAACATTTGGTATCAGAGCTTTGGATTCTAGGGTTTTGCTACCCCAAATAGGTCATCATGGATTTTTCACTATAATTTGTTTTCTACGAAGGTTCAGAAGCTGAAATGTTTAGAGTACGAAGCCGAAATCCCGAGGAACACCGTCACACAATTTTAGAGCTTGGTTCGCAAGATTTTCAGAGATATGATCTGTGGAAGTTAGGTCTTTTTGCAGGCTCCTGAATTTAACCTAAAAAGGTCATTGTGAAAATTTTGCTATAACGTTTTTTCTACAAACGTTTAGAAGCTGAAATTTGTAGGGAGAGAAGAAGAAATCTGAGGAATATCTTCACAAAATTTTAGAGCTTGGTTTGCAATATTTTTGGAGATATGGTCTGTGGACGTTAGGTCTTTTGTAGGCTCCCAAATTTCATCTCAAAGAGGTGATCGTGGGAAAATATTCATAACTTGCTCTTTGAGCATCGGATTGGAATTCTGTAAAAAGTGGCCACAAGTACACAGACTGAAGTTTTTTCTATGTCAATTTTAGAGCCAAAGGAAGAAAAAATGACACATGGCAGGTTGTACAAGTTCACTCTACCAAACCTGTCCATAATTAGGTCATCATAGGAGATTGGGCATAACTTTGTCTTCAATAATCCAAATCAAGTTAGACTTATGGAATTTGAAAGAAGATTCAGAGGGCTACTTCAGAGAAAAATTTCAGATATTGAAGATCCAAAATCACAAAGATAAGTCAGTTTCAATATCTAGCTCCTCAAAATCAATAAAAATGTGTGTATTTTTTTTCAAATTGCATAAGTCTGTTTTGAAAAATCAGTTCTAGGTGATTCCAAAAGCCTATTGAGCATATATATTAGTATTGGGTTCTAAAATTCCTCCTAAAAAGAATTCAATAGCCATTAGGCCTTCATAAGGCTCTACTATGACTCATGAAGATGAAGAAATGCAACATGAGATATCAAAAGTCCATGAGCAAGTGCACCAAATTTGGCTATCACAAAGAGCAACAAAAAATGAAATGGATGGTTTGAAGAAAGCCGTGGAAGCTGAGAGGGATGGAATGGAAGTTGGCATGGAAGCTAAGATGGATGACTTGGAAGCTAAGATCAATGAAAAAATGGAAAACATGAAGAATGATCTAAAAGTAGACATCGAAGGTTTGACAAACTTGATACAAAAAATGTTTCCTAATGGTGAAAATATAGTAGAGGAAACTCATGGTGAGAACAAAATAAATGTTAATCATGATTTCATAAACTATAATGTTGGTGGTGTTATCCCCCTATAATTTTTTGGCAAGCAAACAGGGGGCTAAAATGTTTTTGAGCCTTCAAGGAATGCATTTCCTCTAAAAACACATCATCCTTGAAGCCTCCTTGTGCCTTTTGTCCTTTGATAAAATCCCCTCTGCTGATTCCCAGTATAAAGCCTCTCTGATTACAAAAATTTGTGCTCCTAAAGGCCTTCATTTTCCCCTTTTACCCCTGCGAGATTCTTCATTTATCCCTTTTTCCCTTTGTCAAGGTTCCCCTTTTTTACCCCCAAATCCCTCCCCTAGTCCTTCTAGATCTTTCCAAAATCCCCCTTAAACCTTCTAAGTCACTTTCTTCCCCCTCACAAAACCTGTAAAAACCCTTATTATCTCTATCGTTACCCTTCCCTGGCCTTGGATTTCATTAAAAATGGGCCAAAAAACCCACTTTCTTCCCATTGTGGGCCTAGCCCCTTTTTTCCAGACCCCTTAGCCTTTTCCACCACGTGACCTGGGCGCTGGAACCTGGCACCAAGGTGGAAGGCGCTTATCTCAAATATGTATCAGGAGCGTCGTGAGCCGTCGATCTACACCGATCAGACGGTCATCGCAAGCTCCATAACGTCCATCACCTGCCCCTTTCACCACCCCATTAACACATCAATCGTCCATTTAACCCACTGATCCGATGGCCCAGAGTTATCCACCCAGTGCTTCCCACACTAACGCGCCCTGTTCAAAAACCGGCTGGTTTCTATCGCACCACATTCTAAGGGCTGGTGGTATTTTTTGTTTCGCAGTGATTCCACTCATCGCCTGACGCATGTCCCCATGCACTGTTCAAAAACCGTCCCCATTGCACATTAAATTTCGACAAAAAATCCAACGCGATATTGTTGTGCACCATTTGATCTGTGGCCTACCATCCGACGGTGATCGCGACCCCAAGCTGCACATGTGATAACCCAGGCAACAGTACCCCTAGCCCACCATCCGTCGCCCTCCGACGCATTTTCAACCATCGATCTCCTCCTGAGATCGGATGATCCAGATTTAATCCACGCTCCTTCATTGATCGTGTCCTGCCACATCACCAGTCCACGTGTTTCCATCACTTTTCGTCCGTTCCCCCTATATAATTCATTCAAAGGGAAAAATTTAATGTTTTGCGTTAAATTTCCACCTTGCTGTCCTCTAAATCATTCCTCGCTGATCCACTGTTCTCCTCCACGAAATCCTCTGCATTCATCATGCCACGTCGCCATTCTTTGTAGTCATCCATGACGTCCTCCCCATGCATGTTTTTCCTTAACGTTCTTTTGTGTTTTGTAGTGTTACATGCGGCAAAAAACTACCATGATTCATATTCACTATTATGGTGGCACAGTGCATAGAAGAAGCTAAATTTAAAGCTTGATATTACATGAAGATGTCCGGGAAGGTGTTTGCAATATTAATTTCATCAAAGGACAGAGTTTGAGCTCTGCAGAACCTCTCTAGCGCCATTAAAGCACTGATTTTGCAGTCTGAGGCAATCGTAGAAGCAGTGATGGGTGTCAGTAAAAGATCAGAGAGTTTAAGGCATATAATTGAAGATCGTAAGCCTTAACTAAACAATTAGAGGAAAAATACCAGTTCGAAGACCGCAAAGATCGATCAGAAGGTCCTAGGGCACGTAAAACAATGACGACAGTGTTTCACCATCAGTAGAATTTTCTTTCCCGTGAAAGGACGAAGTGCCCATGTAGTTTTCATTCTATGCCGTGTTATAGAGGAATTTTCTGCCCTGACAATAGTCCTTATGCTATCAGAGCCTTTGATATGTAGTATGGAAAACTTCACAGTAATTTATTTACCTTTTTGCTTATTCACCAAAGTACTACAAAGTACTGCATCCAAAGTACATCAGAGACATACCGGAGTAAATGGGAGCCTGGAGAAGACCACTCTTTCACCCAAAGAGTGCCATAGATAAATGCACATAATTTAAACAGAATGGGTTTTGGCCCTCTTTCTTTTCTTAGTTTTAATGCTTCATTTAGTCTTTCACCTACCCCCTCTAGTCTCTTTAGCTATATAATTCATGAAGGAACTCATTGTAAAGGTTGTTGTTGATCAGTTATCAGAGAAATCACAAGCTGTTTCTTTTGAGACATAGTCTCTGTGTAAATTTGTAAGATAGGTTGGAGAAGATGTTTTCAGATTGAATATCCAGCTATTGGTAATGTTGTACTTGACTGGTGTTTCTCTTTAATATGACAAGCACATTTCTTTGGATCCTGATCTAAATCAGTGGTGATGTTTTTCTATATCTGTGTTTGTCTTTAACTTGCAATTCATTTCATTTCATTTCTACTGGCTTGCATCAGAAATCTGGCATAGGATTTACCCTTGTTAGGTACCGTATATTTCTGCTCTCCTTGCCTTCAATTTTTTCTACTGAATGTGTTATCTAAGGGTTGGTTTCCATTAGTTTAACCAGTGTAGTGGATGTCATTGCCTGCTAGCTGATGTATGAATTAAGGAATCTGTTCTTATATGTTCTTGTTAGGATTTAATTGAATGAATTGGGAACACTGGGAGGTCTAGAACTCTGTCTCTACCTCACTAGGATCCTTTTCAATTAAATTAACCTTTCTAAAATACCTCAAGTTGGAGGCCGAAGCATTGAGAGTTCAAAGTCTCTCTCTGATCTCAAGTCTTTAACTTTGTGTTCTAAATCTTTATTGTTTCCTCCTCTCTTACCATTTCATGCCACACTATCATCTTTAGGATCCAATGCTTTAGATGACTAGCCCAACCAAAAGCCTGCACATTGATTATCAAGTAAAACCTTTCCTGACTCCATTGCCCAATGGTCTTGAATGTTTCCTGGAGTATCTCTCCTTTGCCTAAAATCCTCTTTTCTCATCCTTGTCTTATATTGAACCCTTATTTCCTGATTACCAACAACCAAACCAACAATCAAACAAACAAAATCTGAGCCTTATAACTAGCCTAACATATTAATTTTTGAATATAAGGGTAACTGATATTCTAGAGGAACACAGGATTGATCTCTTCATAGGGACTTTAAAGGATAACATCCAACATGAATTTAGCATTTTGGAACCTGATTCATTGGAGAAGGCATTTAGGTTGGCAAGAAAAGTTGAATGTAAAATTATGGCGACAAGGAAGCCTACCACTCACTTTTATAAAGAGGGAAGTGTTGCTACTTCTAGATTTCCACACCCTACAAGGTTGGCACCACAAAAATTGGAAGAAAAAAGAGAAAAAGGGCTTTGCTACAGTTGTGATATAAAATACACTAAAGTTCATAAGCGTGATGAGAAGAGATTATTTTACATAGATTGTGAAGAGGAAGAAGAAAATGAACAATAAGAGGATATACACCAGGAACCAACCCTAGAAGAGGAAGAAATGAGTCCTACCATATCATGTAATGCATTGGCAGGAATTACCTCTCCTCAAACTCTCAAGATAGAAGGACATATCAAGAATAAAAAGGTAATAATGTTGATTGATTCAGGTAGTACCCATAATTTTATTCATTGTAAGGTAGCCAAGGAATTGAATTGTTTCCTATACCCAGCACCAGAATGTCAAGTGATGGTTTCAAATGGAGGAACTATAAATTACTCTGGAAAATTCCATG
>JAXQQM020080970.1:140000-178795 GCA_034641835.2 Pinus albicaulis | reverse complement strand
TGAATCGTTGAAAATCGATGTCGTATGAGAAAGCTACTCTTATTTGAATTTTTTGTGAAACAGTGAAAATTTTCATGTGTGAGTGTGACATTGGAACATGATGTTGATGTGAAAGACGAAATAGGCAAATGAGATGGCATGTTGATCATGAATTTTTACTAGAATGTGTTGTCACAAATATATCATTGATTTAAATACATGATTGCATAATTGTTTTTCGGCTGCATAATTGCGCAATTTCTGCATCTAAAAATCATGTGTGGACAGTTAGGTGTACACAGCTATGCAAGTAATCAGTCCAATCTTTGAATTTAATAAATACCTTTTCTAGAAAGAAAGAAAAAAAAAGAGAAAATTCCTACTTCTTTTATTGATGCAATAAACAATTTCTTTTAAAAGGTAATTTTACTTATTTATTTATTTATTATTATTATTATTATTTAACTGTATTAAAAAAATGAAGAAATTTCCATAATTTTATTACCTTCAGATGTTGACGCCATATTCTTGTTTGTTGCTCTTTTCTGCAAGATTCAAATAAATATTATGATCTTGTATCAAATTGTTTGTTCAATTATGGAAGGTCTTTTTCATTAAAACAAATTGACAAACAAATTGCAAACTCTTTTTTTTTAAATGTAGACTCTTAAATCCAAATTAAAACTTGGTCATTTTCAAGTTCTATACTACCAATACACCTTTGTAGGTTCTCCATCTCTATCTTCACAAAGAGCCACATCCACTGGTATGGGACAACAAGAAGCTATGGCACAGAAGAAAGAAGCTACAGCACCAATAAGCAATGAATAAGCAAGCTGCCACTAAAATATGTTTGAGTTGTTGTAAGCCCAAGAATGAAGCCCAAAATAAGAATAAAAACAAGAATTCCTTTATGTATTACAAGGATTTTGAGTCTTCCTCTTATGTCAACCCACAATATTTCATTTGGGTAGTAGAAATACAAATCCTTTACGTCTCATAGTTTGCTTCATTGATAACTAAATCAATATTTGGTCTTACCCGATTTCTAGATTATCATAGTTTGCTACTTATAGTTGTTCCAAGATTAGTTTATAAGTTTTTAGAAAGGCCATGGCATGCATTCATTCCACCTTTATAATCTAACTCTTCAGATCTTGTTTTTGCAAATTGATTTTTATTGTGTTTTTTTTATTTTAGTGAATGGGGGTTTTTTATTTTTTCTTTATTTCTATGTTTTCTATATGCAAATGCAAAATAAACTTAAATGAAAATGCCTAAATGCAGTTAACCTTAAATGAAGATTACCCTAAATGGAAAATGGTTCCTAAATAATCCTCCTAACTTAGTTACATCTAAGTTTGTTTCCCTGGAAATGGCGCCAAAATGTAGGTTGATTTAATGGTATGTTAAATCCCATGTCATTTAAATATTTCAACCCGAGGATTTTGTAAACTTAGAAGAAAACCAAAATATATCGGGCATCAGATGAAATTGTTGTAGAAATTTTTTTTAGGATGGAAAGAAATAAAGGAAATGCATATTATAAGTATAACTAAAGAAAATTGCAAAATAAATCACATGCAAAAAAATTGAGTTAGATTCTAAAGGTGGAATGAATGCATGCCATGGCCTTTCTAAAAACTTATAAACTAATCTTGGAACAAATATAAGTAGCAAACTGTGTTTACGGGAAATTTTTTCCGGCCAACAGCAAGGGATCTCCCCAGTAAAAAGTCCCAACTAGACTCTAAATTGTTTGGAGTAGGGATCCCGTCCGGGGTGTGGGTCCGGCTACCACTTAAGCCTCCTTTCCTTGGGTCTCAAAAGAACTCAATGAACCTGCGGACACACACTTATTCAGACGATACAAGATACATGATTGATGAGTTTAAAAAAGTATATAACATTATGCGTAGCAAGATTAATAATAAAACATGAAGCCAAAAGAAATACTGTCAACAGCATATCGTAAGGGTCATGCTTGCACGTTGTTATAACCCCAGAAGAAACAATTCTTTATGGCAGGAACAACCTTCACTTCCTTAAATGTTTATGATGAAAATATAAATTTCAGTAAACGAAGTTATTAACATTCATTGAGGAAGAATAGATAAACTTAACATCATTAACACAAGTACAGAGAACTATAATGCATGAATGATGACATCAGGAACACAGTTTCATTAATCAAAAGATGTTTGAAACTGAAAAATAAATACTCATAGTGTTCGCACAGCAAAACACATCAAATCCAAAAGGAGTTTAACAAGTATCTGTATTCATATGAAAAAGAGTGTTATCCTTCTATACAATGCTCTCTAACTCTTCGAGTCCCCCAAAAAAATATCCTTTACAATCTTCCCGAAGGGAGTTTTATAGACCAAAATTTGCCCTTTGGGCTTCCTGAATTTTCGCCTCCCCAACTGTTGAACTGCCCTGCGACCTGTGACCTACTGCCACCCAATCATGAGAATGTGTGCGTGATCATGAGGTCAGGGGCATCAACTTCTTGTTCTCTGAGGAAGTTCTGCCACGCATGATAATATGCCACTATGGGGGAAATCAAGGGAACTTCTTCTCTCAACTGATGCAGACACTCCAAGGCATTTGGAATTAAAGTCTCTCTTTTCTACGTGACCAGGTTGGATAGGGAGGCCAGTTTGGTGTAGATCCAGACTATTGTGAAAATGAGCTTACCCAAGTTCTCTTGTGATGCCGCAAGATCGGAAGTGGCAGCGGCTTGTCTAATAGGTTGCAAAAATGTTTGAATCTCCTGGTCTACCTGTCCCCGTGTCTTCTCCTCGTTCAATGCTCCCAGCGATGGAATGTGGTGTAGGGCATGCATTGAATCGATGCCGCTAATTAAATGCTCGTACGCGGCCATTACCTTATCCAGGTCCTTGGACAGTTTATCTTTATACTACATTTTAATCTGGATCTGGACCTTGGCATCTTGAGTGTGAATCCAGTCTTTTTTAGGCAAGTTTTCTGGAGCCTAGGGGTACCGGCCCATCCATTCTATCATTCTATCCAAAGTAGCTGAGGCCTCCTTTAGTTACTCGCTCCTCTGCTTAATCTCTACTTGGGCTCTTACCAAGGGGGCAACTGTTTGTTTTATAGTAAACATTTCCCCATAGACCTGTCTCATGGTGACCTCTAATACATCCAGCTCTCTTCGGATGGTGAGCGGTACTTCGTTGATAGAAGAAGTTCTGTCTTGGAGCTGTTGAATCTCTTCCCTTAATGCTACCTTTTCTTGTTCTGCCCTTTCCTCCCTCTGCTCTGCTTCTTGTAGCTTATTTTGTAGAGAAAGGATCTCTCTACTCATTCTGCTTACATTTTCCTCCGTGGCTGTGGTGAAAGTCGTGCCGACCGATGCTATCATTACTGGGTTAGTCCTAGTGTCTAGGACTATATCTTTCTCCGTCGCGGCTATGGATGAGGCGGAAGGATTTCGTGCCAGGCATCTTCTTTTCTCCTGTCGGATCTTGAAGGAGAACTGATCATATGTGAGCCTAGTAAGGTTGAATACTTCCTCTTCTTTCCCTTCGTAGGAACTCACATCGGAGAGTGTAGAGCATGTATTGACTACAGGAACTTCTATGGGCTATAGCTCCGTTTGTGATTATGCACCTTGGGGAGATGTCTCGATGTTCTCTAGTATTCTATCCTCCTCTTTTCTTTTCTTTTCTTCCTCGTCTTTCCGCAGTCGCTCTACTTCTGCCTTTTCATGTTCTATTTTCCGCCTGCGCTCTGCTTCTGCCGCTACTTCCTGTTCAGCTTTCCTCTTACGTTCGGCTGCTGCTGTTGCTGCCTGTTCTGCTTTTCTCTTGCATTCAACCTCTGCTTCTTCTTCGTGTTCTGCTTTCCTCTAGCGTTCAGCCTCCACTTGATCTAACTCTCTTTTGAGTTGTCGTTCTGCCTCAGCCTCTGCCTCCTGTTCCTCCTTTTTTCTCCTTGCCTCTTATGCCTGCTTCTTCTTCTACTCTGACCTTAGGCTCCTTTTGCGCTTTTCTTCATCCTCTTTCATCTTCTTTTCTGTTTCATGTTGGGCTTTGGCTTCCTGCTCTTTCTGCTGGGCAGCACTGTTGTGCCCTATACTGGTTCGAGGCTTCTTAGCCTGAGAAGAAGAAGCGCCTCCTAATTCACAGCTTCTTTCCTCCAATGTATGGTCATCTGGGTCTTCTTGATCAGACCACGCCCCCGGGGCGAGTTTCCTATCTGCATTATACCAGTTTCTTTTTTCATCCTCGCCCGGGAACTCCGTGTGCTGGTAGTTCCATTTGAACTTAGCCCGCTTACAGTGATCAGGGACTATCCTCTCTGGGTCATATGTCTGATGGTCCAATGGCCCGAGGCAATAACTTCTCATCTCTTCTGCTTCTGCCTCTACCTCCCTGAAATATTTGATCGTGTAGGTACCGAAAGTGAGGGTTAGTGTAGGCCACGGCTTCTTTTTTCCCTTAGTCAGGACCTTAGAGAAACCGGAAGTCATCTGGAAATAGACCTCTTGAATGAGAATTTTATCTGTAACATATCGGGGCATAGCATGGGGAGCCTTGTATGAACCAAAGACTCGAATGAATATGTATTTGGCAAGTGGGAACCAATGTGCCACCTTTCCTAATGTCCCCATGGCTCGCCAAGACATGCAAGGAGTGTCCTGGCCGAACAATTTTCTGTAGAGAGATGGGATGAAGACTTGAGAGATCAGCTCTATGTCCTTCTTGTACCTAGAATCCAAAAATACCTTTGTCTCTAAGTGGATTGGGTGTGCCTACTTTGGATCCCAGTTGTGCACCCATCCCTCAAAGTGGCACCTCGAACAAACAACATCCAACAAGTAGGAGGCCATGTATAATTCAGAAGGATATCCATCATCTGGTACCAGTGCCGAGGATATCTTTGTCTGAAGAGAGGCCACCAGTATGCTGGCCCAGTTGTACCGAGTGTCGTGCACAGTGAAATACTCCAATAGGGTTGCCCACGTACTGCTGAAAGTGGTGGCATCGGGACGCCTGTATAATCTGCAAAGCATAGCGGCTACCAATTTATACACCTTCCTAAGACCTGCCACTAGATATTCTTGATCCTTCTTGGCCTTGAACTTTTCGGGCTCCTCCCACCACCCTTTTAGAGTGTCTGTTATGGGGACTACGTGGGTGATGGCCCAATCTTCTGTGAGGTCCTCCTCTCGTTCAGGCAATTCATAGTAAACTTGAGCATCTGAGCCTTTGAGAGTCGCGAAATCTTTGCCTTCATAGTCCCTGATTACCTACTTTTTGGGGTCGGTTTTTTGTATAATCCATTCAATGACCTCCGCGCATGGGAATATAGCAGGGTGGGCACCTGCATGATGGAGCCTTGACCTTTTAACTTGTATGTATGCTTTTCGGTCAGGGAGGTCCTCTGGGAATTCCTGTCGAGCAAATTCCTGTTATAGTTGGTACTAGCGCATGCTATCCCCTTTGGCAAATGTGCATAAGGTGTCCCTGTAGATCGGGGGCGGGGACATCAGTATATCCATCTCTATGTCCTCTGCTTCTGGGCTCTTGTTCTTTTTTCGGGCCATTGGAGGTCCCATGTCACTTGAATCTGAGGAGATGGGGACACACTCTAAGTCTGCTTCAAATTCACCTGTCATGTTCATGAAAGAGTCCCACGATAAGAAACATGCCATGATAATACAAGCCTAGGTACAGTTATTAGTTTTTCCAACTAGAGACACAGGAAGGGCTGAATTAGTGACCTGCAACTAGGTCGCAGGGTCAAAAAGGTCGCAATGTTAAAACTCTCAAATTTTTTGCGACTTTGCGACCTTGCGACCTTGCGACCAGGTCGCGAGGTCGTTGGGTCGCAAATTCTAGGAAGACCGACGGAAGTGCGACTCTGCGACCTGCGACCAGGTCGCAGGGTCGCTAGGTCGAAAATTCTAGGAAAATCGATGGAAGTGTGACTCTGCGACCTGCGACCAGGTCGCAAGGTCGTTAGGTCGTAAATTCTAGGAAAACCGACGAAAGTGCGACTCTGCGACCTGCGACCAGGTCGCAGGGTCACTAGGTCGCAAAGTCGTGGGAAAGGAGAAAGGAGGGCGAATGCGACATAGCAACTCAGTGACTAGGGTCGCAAGGGTCGCAAGTCGCACTAGGGCTAGCCGGGGGGTTTTAGCGCACGTCATGTTAAGTAGATTTCCCTTCATCTTAAAAATGCAAGGCTAGGTGGGCCAAAACAGAGAAAGGGAGGAGTTTCAGCAGCAGAATACAAATCATAGGAGTCTGGATGGGAAGTAGTGGCAATATTATGCAAGGAGGGGAAGTGTTAGGGCAAAAGGGGGCACCCTAAGTCTTAAATGATAAAAAGGAGAAAAGAAAATGGACAATTTAAAGGCTAGGATAGGGGAAATTAAGGCAACCAAACCATAAAAGGAAATAGCAGGAGGAAACGGCAACTTACCCGGGAAAATCGCGCTCCAGTTGACCTTTCAGAAGCATTTCTTTCTATTTTCCGCATGGACATAATGCGACCTAGCGACCCTTCTATTTATAAAAGGGTCGCGCGTGCGAGCCATTAATGAGGTCGTTGGGTCGCACTATTCGGCAGTTTGAGAGAGGTGCGACCTTCGCGACCTTGCGACCTCGGGGGGTCGCAATTTTCCAAAATTCAAGAAATCTGTGACTTAGCGACTTAACCTTCCGAGACTTTAACTTAGCTTTTTTTTTTATGCTCAAGGGGCTCCAAAAAATTTAAAGTGTGGATTTTTTGGAGGGTGTTGTAGCGGCTACAACACTGATAATCTAGAAATCGGGTAAACTTAGACCAACTATTGATTTAGTTATCAATGAAGCAAACTATGAGAACTAGTACATGAAACTTAATGATAACTAAAGTGAAAATCTATTAGAAGAAAACTATGATAATCTAGAAAGCAGTAAATAGCAACTAGTGATTTAGTTTTCAAGCAAGCAAACTAAGATAGCTAGTAAGCAAGCAGTTTAATGACAATCAAATTGAATCTAGGAAATGAAATCACACTTGCGGAAAGTAAATCACACTTGTAGAAAGTAAAGCACGCTTGCATGAAAGGAAATAACAAAAATAAAACTATGTTATAGATGCATGCGAATTGTGGTTGATGGGGATCTGTCCATTCCTCAATGAGCACACATGAACAACTGTCACATCTTAAGAATCAAACAACGCTCATAACTCATGATTTGGAGAAAATGATATTACTCATGCTGAATGAACAATCATAAATCTCATGCTAATGAATAATTGACAATTTGTTAGCTTCCTTTGAAGGATGCTCTTCTTATTTATACATGAATTAGGGATATATTCTCAATAAATGTAGATCCCTTAAATATCTACTAGATCCATACTTATCTTAACTTATCCCTAAATACTAGATACGAATCCCATGACAAATCAAGATCTCCATGATCTTTCCCCTTGGAATATGGTCCACCTCTTGAGTTGAAATTCAAATTTGTGCTTGGGAGTTGGATAGACCCTTATAGTCCTCAAAATAGTCATACGGTCAACTTAAACATGTTATTATTATTTTCGTTAATTTCAGTTTTTAACTGAGAAATTCACTAAAATACAAATAAATATCCTAAAAAATGATTTAGTTCTAACCCATATGATCATGGCGATGTTACTAATGTAGGTTTCGTATAGTTTAGAGAGTCATAATGAGGTCAACAAGGATAAGGATAAAGCTATGGAAGAATATGGGCGATTACTTTTGTTATCTACCGTATTTTTCCAATATCCATATATTCTGTATGAGGATCACTCCATGATAGCCCTTATATTTTATGGATCCATTGTTATGCCTTCCTTGGAAACAACATGTCCCAAGTAATGTACCTATGTCTCGAAGAAAAAACAACATTTACCAAGTATATTGCCAACCAATGCTCTCTTAGCAATCTCAATACTCGTGATTAAGTGTTCTACATGTGTTCTTACCATTCCTTTAATATATATATATATCATCAATGAATACAATCACAAATTTGCCCAGATAAATACGCAACACACTATTCATCAAACACATAAAAGTAGCTAGAGCATTAGTTAGACCAAAAGGAACTACAACAAACTCATAATGCCCATACTTAGTCCAAAAAGAAATCTTGTAGATGCCCTCTTCTTTAATGTGGACCTGATGGTATCCTGATCTCAAATCAATATTTTATAACATAGTAGCTCCCTTCAACTAGTCAAACAAGTCATCGATTCTTGGCAATGGATACCAGTTCTTGATGGTCACCTTATTCAGTTGCATGTAATCAATGCACAATCTAAGAGTACCATCCTTCTTCACAAAAAACACTGGTGCACCCCAAGGCGATACACTTGGCCTAATGAACCCCTTGTCAATCATTTCCTTCAGTTAAAACTTCAATTCCACTAACTCTAGAGTGCCCATCCTGTATGGTGCCTTTGATGTTGGTGTTGCCCCCGGTACCAACTCAATAGAAAATTCCACTTCCCTGTGAGGAGAAAACTTTGAAATCTTTGTTGGAAACACATCCTAAAACTGATGCAATACAGGGTACCTCTCGAAGATTTCATCATCCTCAACATCCTTACCCTTGTCACTAGAAATATGGACTGCAAATAGTACACACCCCTTTCTACGATTGTGCTTGGCATGCATAGCCATAATTATCCTCACTTATGTAGACTTCTTCTTTCCCTAAAAGATATATTTTCTCCATTATCATCTGGGAATTCAATAGCCTTGTTGTAGCAATCTACTTTGGTTTTGTGGAGGTACAACCAATCCATACCCAAAAGAATACTATATGACCCCAATGGAAGCACATTCATATGTGTTGAGGTAGACATACCATTCAACTCAAGTGAACAAGCTCTTACCCAGTGATGAACTCTCTTCTTAATACTTGTAGCCATTTGCACCAACCAAGACTCCGCATGCACTTATTTTCTCAAACCACACTTATCCACCAGGTCAGGATTAACGTAACTATAATTAGATCTAGGGTCAATAAAAATAGAAACAACTTGACCACAGACCTTACCTTCCATCTCAATAATGGATGTCTGGTGATCTGCCTGCTTGTTGTCCATGTTGATTTTTGGGTAGCATCAGATGTGCTCTAGCTCCGAAACTTTGTGGAGGGGCTAGAAAACATTAGATCTCCAAGACCCAGAAATCGTTTGGAGAAATTCCACCTAGAACTTAACTTATTCCAATAATTAATTATTTTGATGGAGACCCTAAGTTTAACTTAGGGAAATTAAATAATTAAAGGGGATTAATTTAATCATGTGGGTGGGAATGTTCTAAGTGACGAGGATCAATTATTTTCTATTCTTAGTCGTTGATTAGAGATTAGATCATGGCCATTGATTTTTCAATGATAAAATTATTAAAGGAAGGCTTGCGGTCAGTTGAAGAACACACACATAGTGGTAGCACTTGAGCTAAGTCGAAATTCTGGGGCGCAGTTTGCTGAGAATTTTTGATTGAGCACGTAGTGCAGCAAGGGGTAGATCGGAAGAGGGATTTTATATTTGAGGCCGAGAATACATTGGCAGAGAGGCATATTCATACCAGAGGAGTAGCGTGGGCCAAGGAGGGGGGATGCAGAGGTAGTGTAAGCATAGGAGGGGTGACGCAGAGGCAGCATAAGCCCAGCAGGGGTGACGCAAAGCCAAAAGGGCTCACGCAAAGGGAAGCAGAGTTGGAAATGGCTGACGCAATCACTCAAAGAGTTGTGTTGGGGTTTTAGTGGGCTAGACAGGGCTCGTATTCAGTTGTGACGATGATAATGGTAGTGACGATGATGATGTCTCTTGGGCGAGAAACTAGAATGATACCCATGCATACTATTTATCCTATTAACTGTGTCTAGTGATCCTCCACCATTGACTTTGTCCCCTCTATCCAACATGTATCCTAACCGATATATGCTACCATAGGCTCCATTAGTCTTCTCTTCCTTCTCTTGATCAATCCTCAATTGTCCCTCTCTATGCAAGTCTAACAAGCTCTGAAGGATGACTGCATTGACCTCTACATGATTTTCCTGAGCCCTTGCAAGTCCTTCTTGTGCCTCAACCAACCTATCATTTTCTGATCTGAAACTTCTAATCTCTGCCCTCAAACTCCTCAATGTGCCTAGTATATCGGGAGAGTAATCATCTCCTTACTTCCTGACTGATATGTAGGGAGAGTCACGTGATTTGTAGTCTACCATTTTTCTCGTCATCTTTGATTCTCTTCTTCCTGCAACTATATCATGTCATATGAACCAAATAGATACCATAACTAAAATCATACCTCAATGGCGTTAAGGGGAGGCTTATCCCATCTGCAAAATTAGTCCACATTACATGTATCGTGCTAATATATACATAATCATAATAAAATCAATATATCAACATAATGCATGACAATACCAACTACATGCCATGACACAATGCATGACAACCATAGCCATGACAATGCATGCATAACCACATGCATCCATCCCATCAGGTCCAAGTGTTTGAACCATGCTCTGATACCACTTTTTGACACGCCTCCTCTCATATATACCCACTTTCACCGACTTTATCGGGGTATACATGAGTTGAGGGGATACTATGACATGACTCAACCTCCTAATTAAACTTAAGGAAATAGAGTCGGCATAACAAGACCTTACTGACTTCCCTCAGGTGCTACAAAACCCCCAAAAACTAACCAACCATTCCAAGTGTCCAACCCCTAAGATAACTTTATTTTTTAGTGAAATATACCCCAAGTCGCTCCCATGACAAGGCCTCCAAGTGACTGTAACCCTACAGTCACTCCCATAGGCTTGCGTCCCAGTGACTACAATCTCTTTCAAGTAGTTTTTTGCCAGTGACCGTGAAATCTAAGCCACTTTTTCAAGGCTAGGATCCAAACCTCTACCCAAAACTTAATGACACTTCCAAAAATGATAAATCACCCAAAGACAAATCCTCTAGCACAAAAATTACTCAAGGAATTGACCTAACCTAGTATAACCATGACAGTAATTTTGTCAAACACATGATCAACATGTAACCTATAGGTCATGAATGCATATCTAAACATAGGGATCTAAAACTTAGCAGAGGTTTACCAAGAAGGACTAATTCCCTCTCACAATAGCTACCATGATACCACGTAGGTCATGCATTCATTAACTAGTCATTCATCAATTAAAAGGTGATAAGATCCATACTTAAATATATCATAAAACCATGCTTATAACCAGCATATAACAAGATAATTAACAAAGATAAAATAGCCATTAAAGCCACATAATAACAAGTAAATTTACTCATAAAGACAAGAGTAACTTATCTATATTAACCATATGCAAAATCCAACCAAGTTAAGGACTTCCACTACCACCCTACAATAGATTAGGCTGAACCAAATCTTTCTTTTAGCCAATCACCCACGTTCCATATTCCAAGCATGAATATGGGATCTCATGGGATAAACCAATCCAAAAACAACCAAGGGAATCCATAGGCTAAACCACCTCCACCCTCACACTATTGTGATCTAACCTAAACCAGTCTCGAGATCACAAAATCGAACCGAGCATGTATGCCTCATGATTCCTTCACCATCCCTTGAGGAATTTTCCTGTATCCACCCACCTATTGATGGCTTACCAAAGAAAACCATCTCCACCCCAAACCCTTGGGATTTTCCTGAGACCACCTAACCTGGATCTAAAACCTTCCGGCAATCCAAATCTCAACCAAGAATGAATCTCATCACACCATGGCTATCCGGAAATGGAAAGGAAAGGATAAAACCACTATCAAATTCCATGGATATATGGAAATGGAAAGGAAAGGCTAAAAAAATTGTCAAATCCCCGAAAAACCCATGCCAATGACAAAAAATGAACCAAATACACACATGCACAAACCATGCATGCCAAAACCAACTAGGAAATCATACATGCAACCTGTTACATGCAAGTATTTATGCTAAATTCTCTCGATCCAACCTTTCCTTGCTTGATCCTTGATTTCCTTTGTTTTCCTTTGCTTTCCTTTCTTGATCCATCCTTTGCTTGCTTGCTTTCCTTCTCCTATTGGTGCTCTTCTCCTCTCTAAAACCAATTATGAAACTAAACTGACAAAAGGTTAACAAAACTACGAACTAATCCTAAGAAGCTTTTTTATTATTTATTGCTCTAATTTCTTCATTTTTCCTCTATTTTCCTTGAATTTCCTTCTCACATGCAACTTGTGACCTTTCACCTTTGTTTTCTCCTATTTTTCTTTATTTTCATAAAATAAATTCCAATAATGCCTTTTTTCCTTTGCAAATAATTTGTCATTTCCTTTGCCAATTTCCCCTTGGCCATAATAAACAACAAGTGATGCCCTCTAGGATACTTTTCCCAACATTCAACTTGGAATATGTGTCCCATGACCTTGGTCTTATTTTTCCTTTAGTGACTTTATTACATGAAATTTTAACCCAGGGTTGTTACAACAATGGTACTGCACAAATCCTTATTTGCGGCAAGTAGATATGTACAAGCGATCTCAAGATATGCAAGATATTGTATAGGCTCATAAGGAGAAATTTCTTCCATCACAGTAGAGGCATACTTCACGACTACTCGCGAGACTTGATGAAGTTTGACACTGATATCTTACACTTATTTTTCTAGTTTTTCTTTATGTAAACACAATTAATCATGCTCTTCGACAATTCTAAGAAGGTCTTGTTGTTGTTTCTCATGTGTGATGACAAGTTTTTTATATTTAGAATCAACAACAATCAACAAATCCTCCAACCATATCGATTACATCTCTACAACCGAAAGTGGTTTTGAGGAACTAATGTTGATATGAAGTGGAAAGGTTATCAATAGAGGGTGAACAGCCAATACTTCGTTTTCGACTCGCAACGTACTTCATAATATCCTTGCGGTGAAGTCTCTAGTGCAATATCATATTCTTATGGTAGACCTTATCGAACTTGGATGAAAAATAAGAAGGAAGCAGGAAATAATATCCAGGTTATGAGCACACATACATAAAAATTCCTTCTTTACAATAGTTGGGATCACATACAAGAGTGGATAGATTTGTAAGAGAGATATTGGCACTTGTTGATAGGTGTGAATCGACAAATATAAAAGGAAACACAAAACTATTTTTGGAATTTGTTCTCATTCCCCTATATTCTCTCGCTCGTATACAACCTCCATCTCATCCATATTTTCAGTGGTGTCTTTTGTTAGCCTTCTATATCAATAGGTTTCATCTTTCATGATTGTCTTGATGGAAGTATGGAATATGTTCAAACCTTCTTACTTGAGCAAAGGTGTTCCATATTCTTAAAAACCAAAAAAATCAAAAAATTTAAAAAATGTAAAGAGGGTATACCCTAAAAGAAAGATCAAAGGGTAAAAAGAATAAAATGGTCAAAAAAGAGAAAGAAATGAACCCCAAGCAAAAAATAGACCAAGGAAAGTGTGCAAATCCAAATGCCACTACTTTTTACTCCGTTGTAATAAATCAATTGTGTGCAGCTTGTGAAACTTTTGCCACAATTCATGAATAAGTCAAACTGTTTAAACTTGGCTTAGTCATATTTCAATTTCATATTATAGATTAGAGAATAAATATCTAGCCAAACAGTTTAATCTTGGCAGATAAGTAGCTAGGTAGAGTGAATAAAAGGTGCTCAACAGTTTAATCTGAGCCCTTGGATGTAATAAGGGTAGAAATAGATAGATTCATCATGTAAAAAAGAAAAGATTGATCAGGGTTTGCAAGTCTAAATGCACCCTAATAAAGAAGACAAAATGGTAGTGTTAAGTAGATAGGGTAGGTAGATGGTGCCGCAAAGTGTTATCTGATGAATGGTGCTGCTACATGTTGGTTAATCATTTACTTTCATCACAAGTACTAAAGCAGGAAATACACTGGAAAATCACAGCAAGCAAAGTCAAATTCATTAACCTCCCTCATCATTTTTCCCCCCTCAAGAGTTTTACTAATTTCCCCAAAAGTACTAAGGTAATTTGAGATCAAAGGGGCTCAAGGCATTTCCTTGACTTCTGGAGGGACCGGACCCTCGGCCTAATGATCAAAAAGACCTAAGCACTTGAAATAATTCATCATTGTTATCTTCCATCTTTAAATTTTTCCTAAGTAAAATCCTATTTTACTTAGGAAACTGATGCAAAATTCCATAAAAATTCCTCAAAATATCTTTCTATTCTAAGTTTAAGTGTTGAAGATAAGATATTGCAATTTACTTCAAAAGTTGTCACTTTCTTAGATGTGCAAAATATTTTGAGTTTCCTTGTCCTTTGCCATATTAACATTTAACTCTATTATATTAAATCCCTAGTGAAATACCCTTTCCTAAGTATATAACTCCCTTTTTATATATACCCCAAAAACCCCTTTATTATAATGTTTTAACCAAAGTATTTATCTCCCTAAAATTCATTAAAACCCGCCTATAAAAGCCCTTTGGTTAAAAATATAGCATAATACATAAATCCCGCCCCTATGGTGAAATAATTGTATTAATTAATTCATCATATAATAAAATATATATAAAAACGTTAGACATACAATATGTGTGTTTAATACCAAAAACATCAATAAAACTTTGCGAAAGTTTTGCGCCACCGTGGTCTGTCCACGTGGCATTCCGCTTAAGCAAACCCCGCCGCAACCCTGTTTATTATACACATGGGATTAATTAGTCATCTGGACTAATTAACAACCTTCTCCGCCTATCAAAAAGCCCCCGGAGCAATTAAAAAACATTTAAAAGTGATTAAAAGTACGACGGGGCCCACACGAAACCTCCGCCTATCTTCCCATCGCGCTAGCCGTTGGATCAGCCTCCCGCAGATCAACGGCCAGCATTGATCCCGCTGCCCATCCCTTGTCAGCATGTTAACCAGCGGGGGATGGGTGGTTTTGAATAGTCAGACCATCCACGTGGCGAGAAACCTGTGGAATCGCTGCCCCTCCGATAAAAACCATCCTCGACCAAAAGCGGTGCGGGAATACCACTTACCGCTTACCGCTTACTGCCGGCTTACGTCACCTCGTACGTCGATGACGTCATCACCTCGAAAAAATAAAAAATACTTTTAACTTGCGAATAAAGCCATTTTTCGTGTTTTTTCAGTTATTTTCATTATTCTGAAAACGACAGAGCTCCCGCTGCGATTTTCAAATTTTCACTGTAATTGATCATTTCGCCCCAAAATTCTGCTGCGCCCGTGTTGAAGAACAGTCCCGCCATTGCCTGTTACCTGTTAAAGAACCAGTTTCCGTCTAAAAGCAGGTATTTATCCTTTACGCCCGACTGCAAGTAAAACTCAGTTTCCTTTGTTTTTTCGCTGAAAAAGTGGTTAAAAATCATCACTGAGTCTTCCCTGGAGATTTTAAACCTGTGAAATTGCTCCCCGAACCTGCAAATTGTTCTAATTTCCTTCATTTCAAGAATCCCGCCCGGCCCGTGAAGAAAACCAAAAACCTCCATTTTGAATCCACAAGAACCAAAATGGAGGCCCCGGCAACTCTTAATATCACTCCATTGAATGCTCCTCACCGTGAATTAGACTATTTACCTCTGATAGATGAAGATTTCCAAATTAAAGACCTGCATTTTGATGAAAGTCCCCGTTTGAGCTTCTGTCGCTGCAGAGACGAATACTCAAAGGGGCAAGATCTTATAGGGTTGTGGGAATCCAATTTCCCGAGATATCTCATCCCCTCAGTCCTTATTTTCCCAGAAATTATCCACTGCTATCATGCCAATTATGATCCAAATCAGAAAGCAGTTTTATCCCCAAGTCAAAGAGTATCAGGATTAAAGAGTATCAGTGGTTAAAGTGTATCAGGTAAAAGTCAGAGTGAAAGTAAAAATGAAGTTACAGAGCGGTCAAAGGTAAAACAGTAAAAGTAATTACAGAGGCAGTAAAATGGTAAAAGAGATGAAAATACTTTCACCAACATTGAAGTTTATCTAAAGTGAAAGTAAAACAGTCAAAGGAACAAAAAAGTGAAAAGATGAAAAATACAACAAGAAGGAACATTTTTGCATAAATTGCATATTTTAGTCATAGTTTTGCAGAAACTATTGTGATCAATAAAAGATGAATTTTACAAAACTGAAGGAGGTTTATGTTCTTAAGAGGACCATCTACAAAAACCTCTCTCACTTTTCTAACAGCTATTATGGTTTTGGAAATATTAAACAATGTTGAAAAGCACTTTTTGCAGAAAATTACAGTCAAGTCATCATTTTGCAGAGAATATTTTGGCCAATTAGAAATACATTTTACAAAACTGAAGGAGGTTTTTGTTCCTAAGGGACCCATCTACAAAAACCTATCTCACTTTTTGCACAGTGATTTCAGAATGAGAGATACATGCACATCTTTAGAGGCTATTTTTCAGACTCTGTAAAACTCTGTTTTACACATATTTTTTACAGAGAATATTATGCACAGCTGGAGAGGAATTTTAGGAAAGTGAAAGAGGTTTATCTCACCAACATATTTATCCACAATAACCTCTTTAACTTTTTACATATCTATTACGGATTGAGAAATACGAAGATATCATTGGACCCCAAGTTTGCAGAATTGTTGGAGCAGATTGCACAAAGAAAGGAAGCAGTTAGTGACTTGGATGCCTCATCATCAAATAAGAGTTGGATCAAATTCGAATTCTCCTATTTGTCATCACTTATCCATCAAAAATAGTGCCAAATAGTTTGAGTGTCCTTTACTTTAGTTCTATTTATGTAAATAGTTGGAGAGATTTGTGAACCAATTTTGATATTTGTTTCAAGATATTTTAGTTTAGAATTTGTATAAATAAACCCTCAAAGAGAGTGTTGAGGGTGGATTCTATTACTCTGCTGTAACACTGAGATTTTTGGAATAAAATCTTTTGGAGAAGTTTACTTGTGGCTTGCTGGATAACGATTTGAAGCACTGGACTTGTTGCAGGATTCATGTGTTGGACTACAGTTCAATAAGTGTTTCTACCTTTTGTCTGAAATTTTATATTAGTTTTTAATACCATCATATCCATTTCTGAATAATTTACATAAAAGATTGAAACAGAATTTGCTTAATTGTACTCTGCTTTCAAATGTGATTGTTCTTAATGTTTTCTTCTAAATTAGCTATAAGCATGAATTCTTAAATGCTCCTGCTTTGCTCATTTAAACACTGTTGATTACTATAATAAAGAATTCTTCATTGCTCTTTGTTTGTAGTCATCTCTTTCCTCTCTTTTGAACATGGTGAAAGATTCTTAGCTGCCTTTCATCCCTTCAAGAATCATCCCATCCACTTTAAATTTTAAGGATTGTTCTCTGTCTAGCTATCTTGCCCTGTAATACCATCTTGTGGTTAGAATAGAAATCCAGTAAAGCCATCCTTTGACTCCATAGCCCAATGGACTGAAAGCTCTCAACCTTGCCCTTAGTTTGTGGATTCCACCATTTTCCCAAACAAACTCTTGAAACTATAACTAGCCTAAAACCTTCCAAGAACAAAGATAAATCATAAAGAGAGAGCCCTCTCTGGATGCAGATTGGCTAGATTCTGCATCTAAAAGATTGGTTTGTGGTTACCTCGGGTATACTTTCCTCTTACACAACTTCTAGAAAAACCGAGTGAGCATGTCACTATCACTGCCACTGTTGAGACAGGGTGATTAGAGACTGTGTCAGTTAGAGCGTAGCGTATGTGTGGCGATTGAAACAAGCTTATGCGGTGGAGATGTGTTTAGGGGAGGGAAAAAATGCTATTCAATAATGGTGTGTTGGTCTAATAAGATCTCCAAACTCATCATATAGAATAGATATGATAGTTGAAGTGGTTTGTAAATGATGAAAATGGATGAGTCATGAATCGCGAATCTATTTACTCTTAGCAACAAGATCAAAATTACACTTCCTGGCAGCTTGAGACATAAATTGCATATAGATACATGCTTGATAGCAAAAATGGTGGGCTGTATTACAGAAGACATATGAAGCTGAATAAAAGCTAAAGGGAGAGTTGGAGGTTTGAATTTATAGTCTTGATACGGAATAACATTGGATATAGAAGTAGTTGATAGGAGACTTACCATAGATGTCGACACTATAGACAATGGAATTGATAAAAGACAAGTAAGTCTACTGGATTCACTTCATCATGGCCGAAAATCAAACTCATGTGTCAATCATGCACTTCCGAGATGATGATAGAGCATCTGTAAGATGGGGATTGTGTGAGATTTTAGGCTATCAAGAGAATAAACAAGCCCCACATGGATTCTCACATATTGAACTCCTAGAAAATACATGACTTCACACTGGAATTCTTCTCTTTCAGTACATAAAATATGGTGGGAGCGTCACATCCTCAGGGTGTATTCTTTGTTGACAGACCTTCTAACCGGATACAGGTGTTGTTGTGGGTCAATGTTTAACCTGCATCCCAGACATTAGAGAACTGAGGTTTACATGGGCCTCCCTAAGAAAAATGTACAACCAAAAATAAAATTTATAAGAACCAATAGGATTCAAGATGATGATGTCAACCATGGGGGATGATTCACCATTTTTTGAGTTAAAAAGTAAAAAGATTAAAAAAAATAATAAAATAATAAAACTACTTTTTCAACTTGTATTTTCAACTTATCTCCCTAGTTTTTACTCAAATTTTGAGCATGAGTACTCGTTGGATGAGAAAATTTACTCTCATTCAAGGAGTATCCCATGTTGCATACGTTTCGATGGACCCTCACTATAGAAAAAATGAGAACATCATGAAAAAAATGTGATTGTAATCACTTTTTTTCATGTATTTCACATTTTTCCGTGTGGAAAGGGTCCATAGAAAGTATGCAACATGCGTATTCTTTGGATGGGGAATTAAATTTTGCATCCAATGAGTCCACCTACTTGAAATTTGAGTAAAACCTATAGGGAGATAAGTTGAAAATACGAGTTGAAAAATTAGTTTTTCCTTTTTTCCTCTAAAATTTGATGACTGTAATCTAATCTTATTTTATTATTTTCCACTATTATTTCTATAATTCTCCTTAGGAGACCCATTTTAGACCTCAGCACTCCCTAATGTAGAAATATTTGTCCAAAATTTACTGGGGGATCATGATGGTCATCGTAGCGTTATCATTTTATTGTACCAATCCTTCGAAATGTTTTTCATTATGAGCGTTATTTTCGCAGTCGGCCCAGGATTTCCATGGAGCATACGCGAGAAAAAGAGCTTTTCCATCTAGAATCTCACCCTAAATTTCCCGGCCCTCAAAAGCACACCACTTCATCATCGCAATAGCCACTATTAAGTACCCATAAATAAAATAGGTATCCCTCTTATATACATCCCTCTACGTGCGAAAGACAAAGAGCTCATTCATCATAAACTTACACCAATTCAACGACGCACCTTGTACATACGTAATTCGTGTACATAGATAGTGTCTAATGCACATTCTCCTTTAATATAATGTTGTGTGACTTTCCGCAATGATATAGCATGCGTAATTGATCTTTTCATTATTAATGATGTCAATGAAAACTCCACTACCCTTGCATTTAGTGCCATATTTCTCATAAAGGTTCATGCACCCGCTTTCCTTGCCATGTTTTGGAGTTGCTTTGGAATGTTAGAAAAATATTGGTTGTGTACATGGACAACCCATAGGATATTTTGGATGTCATTTACATGAATTAGGTACTCTATCTAGCCACAGAGCCATTTTGGATTTTGCTAACAAAGAACTTGGTGCACCGCATAACTTCACTCCGTGGTTCCAAATACAATCAAATCATGCACTGCGTGATGGTATGCCCGTGGCAAAGTGGCTAGAAATTTGGCTTAATGGCTGAGATAATCTCGTCGGATAGAGCGGAGGTATGATGCATATAAAATTATGGAAAAACAGAGAGAAATAAATCTAGGTATAATAAGTCATTATCAACTAGGGTTTCCTTCTCATACTTCCCTAGTATATCATCCATAGAGCCTCTATGTGATTATCAAAGAAGTCAAAAGGAACATTTTTTTTAATGTGGTGAACCATGGTGGAAGATCAGCGAATGTAAGCAAACCGAACAGTGGATACTAACGAGCGTTGGACATTGAAGGTTCTGAAGTGGAATCCGTGCAGATAGACTAAAAAAATTATGATGACAGCCGATAGTGAGTGATAGTGCATCAATAATCTATAATTTATATAGTAACACAATACTACAACAATGAACTCGTAAAGTATACATTAAATGGTACAACTCGATAAAATCGTGTTCGATTCGGAAAGTAGTAAGAGTCACATACACAAATCCCCAAGATATGACGTAAATGACCAAAAAGGGCAAGGTGACACGACAACAAAACATAACTAAGGTGCCTTATCATATTAAACTCGGGGAATCAAATCAACAAAATTTGACTAATATGTGGAAAGGACTCGATGATTGAAAAGACTCACATTAAATGATTCAATAAATGACAACGAACTACGACATGTATGTCCTCGACTACAATGGGTTGCGTATATCGCAACTAAGCAAATGGGACATATGAGTAACACAACTAAACCGACTAATTAAACTAATACAATAGAATCAATTCTAAAACCTAAATCGTGTTCTCCTGTGAAAAGGGTGGATAAAAACAAAATGATTTTAGTGACCATAGTAGGGCTTCATTTCGTGAACCATTCACTCCAACTAGGTAGAATAATTCCATAAAATTGTGCAAGCTTTTCTTCTTGAATCTTGTATTTTCGCAACAATGAAAGGACCCAACCAATGCATTTGTAATTTTCTATGATGCTTAAGATCTTACTATCATATAGTAGGGCTTGAACTCCTATTGAGAAAGACTGGACTTAATATATCGATCATGCTAGGCTTTCTCAGTAGTTTTCTATCTCCATGCTCTCGTGAAAATCTACTAGAAAGTGTTGCTAATCCAATTCCCATATCTCCCATAAACCCTCTACAATGGACTCATTATCAAAAAATTAGTAGTTTGAGTAGCGAACATACTTGGGACAATAACCGCAGGGTACCACATCCTCTCTATTATATACAAGTTAAAAAGGGGTGTACTTTCCTCGCATCCTTTTCAAAGTAAAGGTGTGATAGGCCCATACAAAGTAGCGGGAACTCTCTCATCCCTAGCCTCATCCCTCGTTAGCAGAAACATACTTTGGTGAGACGCTTCTCCAATATCATATTTAAATATTGGACTCGCCCTACTTTACTCGAAGATGATACAAACTACTTTTGTGGTGTTGAATCTGGGAACTCTCAAGTACATAGTAGCAATAGTCTCATCAAGTAAGTGGGATCCCCGATTTCTTTTCAAACTCCTTAGAAACTCAAATATTGTAATAATATTCTCAAATAAGAATCTGGTCTCAGACTAGTAGTACAATCTTTCGCTGTGTGCTTCTTTAACTCAACGTGTCGTATAATTAGTTGTGATGATAATGTAGCGAGCATGTGAAGGTCATGCAATGGGGTTTATGGACGAATGATATCAATAACCCACTTTTCAAAGGCCTCGGAGAGATCTAAGAGGATGCAATGGAAGTTCATCTCGTGAGAAGGCTTCGAACTCTATAACACACATCAAAAAAATGTGGCGTACTCCTTCACGTATTTGAACAAATATTGCTACAATAGTCTTGCTTCGGCGGACTCTTTTTCACAATAAATTTTCCCCCTACATGTCCTCTTGGAACACCACTATGACATTTCAAAAGGACATCATCCCTTTGTGATTTGAGATGCATTGGTGTGGGATGTTTTCAAGCCTCATCTTATATATTTTCCCCTCGCAATCAACCGATAATTTGTTGTTCTCACTACCCAAAAAACACATAGTGGAATAATCATTTGGACACTTACTAGTGGTAAAAAAGAGAACAATATCCTCTAGGTAATCCGTAATATCTTTAATTTGGAATAAATCTACATCGTGTAAGTGATCATCGATCGAACCTCTAGATTCTCCAAATTCTAAATGAGAGAGATGATCAAGCCCCACATTGTTTCGAAACCCAAGCTTAATAATGACTTCAAAGGAGAATTCTTGGAGAACAACAATAGCCATCTATAGATCCTTACTTCTAGCATAGGCTTATTTACAAAATAATTTAAAGTAGTATGATTAATGAAAATTTTAAAATTCCTCCAAGTAAATAATGCTCTCAATTTTTGAAGAGTGGTATAACCTAGCAAGAGCCTCATGTTCACAGTGGTATAGTTTCATTTAGCAATGGAGAACTTGTGACTCGGAAAAAAATAAATAGGATGATCAAGATTACCTTCTTTAGATTGCGCAAGAATGGCACCAATAGCAATAGCTCGTATGCGCATCAATATGTACATGAAATTCTTTATTCCAATCTTGATAGTCTAGAATCAGTGGCACTCACCATCTTTTCTTTTCAAATTATCAAAAGCGGCATCACATGCAAGATAGTCCATATAAAAGGTTCGGTCCCTTCTTTCAACAACTTCTCCAATGGTGTTGTAATCAAACCATAGTTGCGTATAAATCTTCGATAATAACTCGTATGCCTTAATGTAGATAAAAATTGTTTAATACTTGTAGGCAAAAGTGACATATTAAGGATTACCACAACTTTGGCAAGTATCTATGCATACACTCATCATTGCATATAATATGCCCCAACAAAGTACCAAATGGAACATCAAAAATACAATTCTTTAGGGTTCAAATATATTTGCATTTGTCTCGCATCATCAAACATAATCTCCAATAGACTAGAATGTTTTTATAATAATCTATAAATTTTCCAATCATCTATATAAAACTTCAAAAAAATTATTAATATACTCCCCGAATTCAATAATAACTATTCTAGAAAAGACAATTGGAGAATTCTTAAGACCAAACAACATAACATGATAAGCATAGTGAACCCTATTCAATGGTGAAAGTGGTTTTCTTTTTATCCTCTTCTCTATAATGTGGACTTGGCGATATCTAGAAAACCCATCCGTGAAATAATAAACTTCTCGACTCCGCAATATTTTCTAACACTTCATCATTGAATGGAGTGGGAAATGGATCATGAACACAAGCATTGTTGAGAATCTCGATAATCTACACAAACCTTTATATCATCTAAATCCTTCTTGTCTTGGATGATAATGGAGCTAATCCATTTGACTTCATCAATAGGGAATATGAGTCCTCAAGCCAACATTTTATTGATTTCTCTTTAACCTTTTCCTTTGACTCACTGTGTTCGTAAAAATAAGTATGATGCTTAATTTGTCTAGCATCGTGCTCCTTTAATGCCTTCAAGTTTTGAAACTAACACAGTGGAATAAATCTTCATACTCTTTAAATAAATCAAAGATTTATTTAGTATTATATCCATCCCAATAATCACCAACTAGAATCCAATTTTGTTTTTTCTCCAAAGTACTCACAATGTCGTGTTTGTGTAACTTCAAAGGTTTTAGATGCGGAGCAACTCTTACAAGGTCATCCTTAATACTCCTCTCACCTTCATATTCCTTAAATGATAAATGCCTTAGCTCTTCCAAATCATCCTCTTTCAGCTCTTTGTTAACTTTACCACAAGCAACAACTTCTTCGAATCCCGACTCACATAGACTCTCGCAACCCAGATTTTTGTTAAATTCAACAATTGGATTTCTAGTAGGAAATAATACCCTTCGATTACTTTCAAGGCTTCAACAATCAATGCAAAGCATTCATATGAAAAAATAAAAATTGACTACAAAATTATGGAATCAATACATCCCATTTTGTCGTTTACCTCTTCATGTCTTCTTTTAAATACCAGTGCTTAAGGAAATGTTCCCAAGGTATGTATAAATTTATGTGCCCACAACTCAATAGGAAATCATTCCTTTGTCGAAGCAACATTGTAGGTTTGAACATGCCTCTAAGGTCTAGTGTGACTCTCATACACATAAATTTCATTTGTGCTCTTTTCAAGTACAACAAACCGACATGACATAGCAGACTAACAAACTACCATTTATGAAACTTATTGTGATTGGATACCCACCATCACTACCGTGTGTTTCTTCCAAAGCATCATCCATCAAGGGAATTCTTTTATTTTCTCCAATATGCAACTCAAATTCCTTAATGAAATTTACAACATGACCAAAAACCATTAAAACCAAGGTACTATCTTACCTCTCAGTATAGATCTATCTCGGCGGGCCGTGCAACTTCTAGAGTATAGCTCATGGTCTTTCTAATGCCATTCTTCCAACACAACTTCAGCATTTGGCTTCAATATGATAAACACTCCTCCAACTAAGAGAACCATTTTCTATAGGATTAATGTAATCCTCCCTCTTCCCCTACAATTAATGGATGCAACTGATCTAGAACATTAGCCACCTCTACATCATCAATAGTCTCTCGTAAACTCTTGAACCTTTATAGGGATCCAATGGTTGGATAACTCTCCGACTCCATCCACCTCAAAAGTCATACTTTCTCACTTAAGATGTGTGAAAATTTCTTAATATAAGAAACCCTACTTTTTAATTCTCGATTTACTTTCTCTTACTTGATTACATACACAAGTTATTAATCCGAATATTCAAAGCATTAATAGCAAATTAAATACATATAACATCCTACACATACATATCAACTACTTAATAACATGCTCATAGACAAAGTGACACACATATTTTTTCAGATAAATGTCCCCTGAAAAACCCAATGCGGAAAACCAAGGCAACTAGCTCTCGAACGGTTTTCATTATTAAGAAGAATCTCGAATAAAACATTTATGGGCACCAAAACTCGGTTGGCCTTGCCGCAGAGAAAAATATGCCAAGAAATACCTCTATACTCAGTGACAGTAAAATATGGTTTATTCACACCTCTCAAACGGGGATTTCTTACTGCAACTCGAGCCCTTTTCCGGCCCACCGTAAACCTTGGCGTTGCTCCCCGAGCCCCTACGTCAGCCTCTACGCCGGCTATGGGAAGGGTTTGTGTCACCCTAGAATGGGCTTACATTGCCCCCGTGTTGCCCTAATCGGGCCTGACGCCAGCCCCGTGTGGCTCCCGTTGGACTCGCGTAGCTCATGTTTGCCTCCGTGCCGCTCGATATGTTGCTCTCTACCTTCATTGTGATTCTTGTCCGGGATCATACAATCCCCCTTGTCAATACTACCCCATGCCGCAACTTGAAACACTTCCCGAAATTCTTAGAAAACCATGCCCTAGAATCTCGCCCTTAGCTTCGTAGTGCTCTGCAAAATGTGTGTGTTCTCCAATTGACCCCAAGCCCCTTCTCTTATAATTTTCTCGTTGGAAAACCAACTGTCGTGATCTAATATCTAACCGACAACTAATATTAGAAGTTGCTTGATCCATGTCACTTAATTCATTCTCATCGCATGTTTAATTTTAATTCACTTTCATATTTTAATTTGTCTATGTTAGCCTTAGGGCCCTTAATTAAAAAATATTAATTAATTAAATATCTCTTAAACTCGATAAAATTCCTTCAAATGCTTCCGGGTCTTGGAGATCTCATGTACTCCATCTCCTCCACAAAATTTGGGAGCTATAGCACATTTTATGCTAACCCATAAAATCTCAACACTCCCTTCTTAGCGAGGAATGTGCTCTAGCAATACACTTCACCCCCAAAGTATTGCTCGATCTCTACATCGGTATTTGTGCCGATGCTCAGCTCCGTCGCTCCTTCATCACTACGTTGTTGATGTTTTTTGTACAACTTCCCATGACTCCGCCACCATCACTACTACATATGTACTGCGATCTCCCTCTCAAATTAAGCTTCGCATCGTGGCCGCCAACTATTACACTACAACTCATTTGCCGAGAGTAAGCAATTGAAGAACCGCCCAATGACAGACAAGTTGGGACGAGTTGCATCTCATCACCGAAGCTCCTTAGCTTGCTACTCGCTACCGGCCCCTCCCGAAGCCTCTACGTTGTTGCAACTCGCATTGCGTAAGCATACGTTCCTCCTCGCATTGTTGAAGTCCCAATAGCCCCTCTACACTATGTTTCTCCCTCTACAATGTCCCAGCCTTCGCTTCGTCTCTAATATTTGCACCCACCGCCGCAAATGCTATTCCTTGCTACCGTCTTAAGGCTCCCATAGCATGGGGGTGTGATCCAAGAGTTGGGCTCCTCAAGGATCTCGCTACTACTCGTATTTGATCTAAAGATCAATATCGCCCCACCTCTATGGTTCACGAGCACTCATGGCTACATCATCATCGCGAGCGCCATCGTCTACTACCGTAGCTTTGGAACTAGAAGCTTCCTTTTCCTTCTCCCTTTGAGGACAATTTTTGACGAAGTGTCCAAGTTTATCCACATTGGAAAACATTTGATCTTTAGATAGATCACACTTATTTTTCCCCTTTGATTCTTCTTAGATTCCATGGCATACGATATTCTCTTCCTCCTTCTTCACCTTCGTTTGATCGTAGTGTCGATCTACCTATTGGTAATTCACAGCATCTCCTATTGTCGCAGGATAGCCCACATATTGTACTAGTTTGGAAGGTCCAATCTGCAAAAAATTCTTTGGACAAACATTTTACAATCCTCTCGTGATTGCATTTAGAGCAAGCCTCACTTTGAAATCAACCTCCACCTTAACCACCATGGCAGCTTAGTTGATCTTGAATCGATCGCAATCCGAAGAGAGGAAAGGATCGATTTCCTCTCCCTTGGTCATCATAAATAACCCTCAATTGGTTCTCCATAAGCATCTTTCTCTTCGGACGGATTTCCCTTGATACAATGTTATTAAGGATTTCCACATTTCATTATTCGTCTTCTTCTCGGCTATATGTGGTACCACATGATCCTTAACCCCATCCATTACGATGAAGCACTCTTCGTCATGTGATGCTACTTCATTATGCTTTGCTAGGTGAAGAGAATTGATTAGTGTAGCCAAGACACTCTCTACATGCTCCCGCAAGTCGTATGCCTCTCCAAGACCACTAGAATTATGGCCTTCTCTAGATAGTAAAAATTGGACGTATCTATCCAAACTATCCTAATCATAGAGTCCGTGTGGCACCATCTCGCTCGTAAATAATCCGTCTGAATAGATCTTCCTCTCATCGCTTTTTTCTTGTACCCTCAACGTAAAACAAGCTGGATCTCGTGTCCTTGGTGAGAAAGGCAACCCTAGTGCTCCCTCCGAAAATTGATTTCCTCCTTCGAAATATTCCAAACACAATGAATCGCCCCTCTTCAATCACCCTATGATCGATCCTCATATTTCTTCTCACAATGTAAAATCTTTGTGAGCAAACTTGTTCTCCTCCCACTCTTTGTAAACTTAGCTTAGATATAGATTCCGCACTTGCAGAATATCCACCCCACCAGCGAAGTGTTGAAGATATGAATCGCTCTCGGACTATGGTAACTCTCGCACAAAGACTCAAAACCGGATTGTGTCACCCCCCGGTCAGCCTCTCGCATGAGAATATTGGCTCATCCTACCTCTACGCAGTTGACTATGCAAAGCAAGTTGCTCCTACGTCCCTCCGGAAGGCACTTCGTGTTGTCTCTCGTGTCACCCACCAACTGACCGCCTTAGCCCCTACGTGACTCCTTTGTTGCCTATGTGTCCTTTTGGTGTTGTGTTTCCCTCTTTCGATTCTCTCTATTACCCACACTGCTACTCGCAGAAGACAAATTTCTCTCAAATTGACTTGCTGGAGATCCAACTTGATATGCAATCCCTTCCGATACCATGTAACAATTTCTTAATCTAAGAACCCCTATTGTTAATTCTCGATTTACTTCTCCTACTTGATTACATGAACAAGTTATTAATTTAAATATTCATAATTAACAGCCGAAGTAAATACATATAATGTACCTCACACATAAAGATCAACTATTGAATAACATTCTCATAGACAAAGTGACACACATGATTTTTTCGTAAAAATGTCCCTTTTGAAAAACCCTAATGTGGGAAAACCTAAGTCGGTGCATTTATCTCTCTAAAGATTTTTCTCATTATTAAGAAAAATCCGAATACAAAATTTATGAGCACCAAAACTCGGTTTCGTCCCTTCAACGAAAAAATATGGCAAGGCATTACCTTTCTCCCTCGAGCATTCTAAAAAATATTGTTGATTCACACCCTCAAACGGATTTACGTAACTCGAGCCCTTTTTGGCCCACTCGGAAACCTCAACCCTACTCCTCAACCCTCTGCGCGTCGGCCTTTCCCGGCTCCGCGATAGCCTCTCCGCGCTACTCCGGAAGGGCCTCGTGTCACCCTGTATGGGCTTACGATGCCCCCGCGCGCCGCCCCGATTGGGCCTATGTGGCTCCCGTTGCCTCCCGCGTGGCCTCTACCGGACTCGCATAGCTCCTAGTTGCCTTTGCAATCGCTTGCGCATATGCTACCTCTCTCGCCTTCATTGTATTCTTGGCCTAATATCAAACCATCCCCCCTTGCCAATACTACCCTTCACTATAGCTAAAACACTTTCCGAAATTCTTAGAAACCAACACCCTAGAATCTCATCTAGCTTCGTTGCTCCGCTAATTTGCATGTTCTCCCGAACCGACCCCAAGCCCTTCCCTTATAATTTTCCCTAATGGAAAAACCAACTTCCGTGATCTAATCTTTTAATCAACTGCTAAGATTAGAAGTTGCTTCGATCTCTGCCACTTAATTCATTCTCATCACATGTTTAATTTAATTCACTTTAATCTTTTAGTTTTCCTTTGTTAGACTTAGGGTCCTTAATTAAAAAAGATTAATTATTTAAATATATCTTAAACCTCGATGGAATTCCTTCAAACGCGTTATGGGTCTTCGAGAGATCTCATGTACTCCAACTCCTCCACAAAATTTCTCGCGAGCTAGAGAACATCCAATGCTACCCCAAAACTCAAAAAGATGAATAATGGCATAGTTTTCAAATGTCATTCTACTCCTAACAAAGTTGGATAAGGATCCTTTTCACTAATATCAACTTCTACATCCTTCAAATGACCAATGGGTAGAATGAAGTATTGTTTAGCAATATGAAATTGAATAAGAGAGAACTGCCAACTTTGGTTTTCCCAATGATTCCTAAGTCTTTTGTGGCAAGATATTCACATCAAAACCTAAATCTAACATAGTGTCTTTGATCTAGTATCCAACTATTTGGGCATCAATGTGGAACTCCCTTCTTGTTCTTTGTCACTATTACAACAAACTCATCTAGAATGTCACTCGGGAAAGTTGGCAAAAATGGGCCGCTCTAAAAAAATTCTTTTGTCCTTTACAACACTTATTAATTTCATTTGAAATTAACCAGAGATAGTTTCTCATCATTCATAATATGTAGAAAAAGATTAAACCATTCCAAGGTAATTTGATATGCTTCTCTACATAGGTCAAGGACTCTTCTATTTGTCCCTTTTTCTTGTTGTTTTTCTCAGCAGTACTATAAGAAGAAATAAATCGTTTGAATATCTCAACAACGTCCTTGTAATATTCCTTTTGTTTAATCAGGATCAGTATGACTTCTCCGCAGTTCCAACTTGTATAATAACAAAGTTGCCTGCGTACCTCCTTATCGGCTCTAGTGTTCTTGCCTCCTCAAGTGATAATGTTAATATTAGGCTTCGAGGAACAAATTAAATCTCTCTTGGTTTGTGTTGATCGCATTAAAAACCCCTTTGTCTCACAGTGCTCTTCCCAACGAGCGATTAATTTCGGAGAATATTCAATAGCATGGGTATTTACTTGGAAATAAGAACACCAACGCTCCCTTGGAAATGGAAAATCTTAAGAAACGTGACCTTCTTAATCACAATTGTACCACCAAATCGGGCCTCTACATTTAGTTCTCCCTCCTCTTATCCCACCTCCTCCCCTTGTGCTCGAGGAGATTCATTAACTCGAAATTTCGTACAATATAGGTAATCGCCTAGAGCATCCAAGGCTCTCCACCGGTCGGTATGGTGAGTCGAAGACCCACAACACATGTTATTTTGAACATTGGAATACTTATTAATAACGGTGGACAAAGTAGAGGTGTATGACCGTAAGTGTAGCACATCTCACAATATTCATTAGAAAATGTACTCTTGGTGATTAGGGAACACATGAAATCGAGTATGTCCCTAGTAAGGAACACTAGTTGAAACTTGAGTGACCCCCTCCAAAAGGTCTCTTCGAGTTGTGGTGGATATGGTCCCACGTATATTGTAGAAGGTCATACACTCCATGACCTCGAGCATTCGTAGCATGATGCCCTTCAACATGACATATGGTATGCCATATTTGCAGCACAAGATGTTTGCCTTGCAACATCCATATCCTTGAATCTCTTAATGAAATCGCTGATATGATGTCATAAAACCGAAATGATAGTAGTGGGTCAAGGAAGCAAAAGTTTCTTTATAGTCATACAAATATCCCAATCATTTCCCTCGATCTTCATAGCTCCGCTCCAAGGTATCTCTCGTAAAGCATCAATATTTTTTTTGTGTTTAGAAAATTCTAGTTAATGGTAACAATTCTTTTTATAAATTGTCCCTTTTGGTGATGAGGATGAATGGGATAAGTCAAATTTCCAATTACATCCTTCAACATTTGCATATATGCCCATGCAACTCCTCCTTCTCACTATTTCCGATGTCCCATAATTTGGCTAAGCCCTCGTCGCTTTTGTTTGCGGAATTTTTTTCTCCTCAATAAACTCTCGTTTAACTATATCATAATTCTAATTCCGATTTAATGTTGGCCACTTGATGAAACACTTAAGAAATATATCCCACAATCTTGTCTCGAAATCGAATAATATTAAAATCATTTGGGGTCTATTTTGCCCTCTAGCATGGCTTCGCATAGGTACCGTTGTTGTTCTCCGCTAACTTCTTCTCTCAAATTTCAGAAACTCAAGACACCGAGTAAACATTCCCACCGCATTCCCAACCATTAATGTATGACCAAGTGGAACTAGAACAAATCCTTGTGAACCAGAGTCACGAAAAAAGTTACAAAATTTTGACTCGAGTACTACCACCAAAACTACTAGGACTACCATAACTACTAGAACTACTAGCTCCATATACTCTATGAAATTCTCTAAAACTTCATTGTTTTTACTAAATTCAAAAAATAAAAATTGATAGGATTTTGATAAAGTACCAAGGGGAGGTTAGGGAAATAGGTAAATGCATTGATACCTTGTGGGTTGCTACTTGTGAGGAAGGAATCGACATCTTCAAGAAATAAATTCATTGTGATGAAATGCACCTCCTCATCCATGGGGGTATTCCGATCACCCATCACAATCATTTATCTTGGTGTTTATGGTGTTTGAATTCCTTCCGACTCGTGGTGAGCTCCACTATATTTATTATGACCCCCTATCTCATTATTTCTAGCTCCTCCTATTTCTCTAGAATTTGACCCTTCACCTACTTCCATGTTTCGCAACCCCGAGATTCTCATTCCTCCTATATGAAACCTCAGTATCGCTTCAACACTTCACCTATTTGTTGTAGCTATCTTCATCTACTCCCTACTCTCATGCAACTTACACTCTCGCCATTCATTATTTATCCTCGCGCTTTTACGTGCTCTAATATTATGTGCCTTCCACAACTCTTTCCGCATCCATCGCAACTTCTCCCCATCTTCCACATCTATCCAAAAATGTCTCTCGTAAACCCTACCCCCGATGCAAGGGTTTTATAATGCCATATTAGTTTCTTGAATGGCAATAATATTTCCTTTTCCACCATAAGGACCTTAATCCATAAGGGGGATCTCTTTTATAAATGTACCTCACAACCTCGTACTAAA
This sequence comes from Pinus albicaulis, assembly GCA_034641835.2. Lineage (NCBI taxonomy): Eukaryota > Viridiplantae > Streptophyta > Pinopsida > Pinales > Pinaceae > Pinus > Pinus albicaulis. The sequence continues at coordinate 146,905 of JAXQQM020080970.1, read as the reverse complement.
ACCATGCTTCAACTTTAGAGAATGACTCGTCGCATTCTTTTGCAAACGCTTAACTCAAGCAATTTATCCTTCCAAGGTGGCTTGAACTAAAAAATAAATATCCCTAGTGATCTCGTTATCTAGCTTATGTAAAGGAGCTAAGCTCTGGGTTGTAGTCCAAGTTCTCGAATATTTTCCCCAACACTCCTAATTCCCTTATTATTATGTCATAGACTACTCAACTAGTGATACAAGCTTATTCAAGGAATTTACACTGCATTAAAATTTCATATTGATCACATGCGTGTCTCTCGCAAAAAAGGATTTCTTCCCCCAAAATCCAACTCGGGGATTATTTCTGATCAGTATCTTAGCCTCGTTGAGAAAACAAATGAACCGAGCTTTCTCTTCCCACCATTCTCGAATGTTACTCTTGAGAATCCTTGTCACCATTATCTAGAACCCAAATTGATCTTCAAGTCCAAACAATGGAACCATTTGTTGGAGGAAAGTTTTGTTGTGTTGACCCTAGTGGTTCAACTCGCAAGAGGTGCTAACAAAGGAGTTTGTCGTAGTCTAATGCAACAACATTTCTTCAACTTTCTACAAGGGAATAAGTTCTCATCCAAGGCATGCCAAGAGTGTTAATTGATGTGTTGGGGATTTATATGGTAAAAATATTCATCGCATCAATTAAGTTATTCATCAAACTTAAATTCATTCATGGGTATTCAAAATAACGTTAATGCAAAAGTGAATAAATACAGTAGCACCAAGGTAATGGAGAAATTTAAAAAAATTAAAAGGGCTACACAACTCAAAAAAATTCAAACACAAGATACTTATAAATAGATCCCTACAACAAACCTCCTTTTATTATACTTCAGTGGTCTCTGAGCCATTACAACATAGATATGTAGAAACTATCCAAGACTTTCTTTTAGACTTTTTTTTAAAACTAGATGAACAAGACATTATTACAATAAAAATACGTCAAATGGAATTCAATTCTCATTTTAGTCAAAGATAGTCGACCGTGTTCTTTGTCTCTATGATTATCATTATAGATTTTTCTCCTTTGATCTTGTTCGTGCTTGCTTGATTTAGTCCTGACTTATCCAACTTGAAGAAATATAACCGCTTGGTCCATTTTTTGTTTGACTCCTTCAACCTCAACATCTTGATCCTTCTTCCACAACCCCCAATGTAATCGTTATTTTTAATCGCTTGCCACTTTCTACTTTCTATTTGTTGCTTTCCACCTTGTTTGTAACATTTTCTTTTCCACTTGTGCTTCTTATCTCCATAGCACTTTTCTATCAAAATTACTCACAAAATGAAAGACCCAACAACTAGATGGTACCGCAGTACACCAATATTTTCCATACCTTGCACTCAAAAGTTGTTCACGTATGACTCCGAGTGTCACCTTATTTTGAAGTACCACAATTGATCCGGATTTATGCAAGAACACAAAAGAATAAAGATATAACTAGAAATACAAAAATGCAGCGGGAAATAAAATAGCCTAGGGTGCCGGTAGCTTATCTCTCGAGAAGACATGTGGTGGTCGCTAGTGCCATTTAATTGTCGTTACAATGAGGTTTCAAAGGCCTATTTATTATTGATAAATAATGGAAAACTCTGAACATCCAAAAACCTAACATTAGAGATGAGGCGACAAAACTATGGGGCCTCGTTTGGGTAAATTGGTATATCAACTTCCCCGAGACGTAACTTTGGCATACAGATCTTCGTTTGACACACAAAATATCTTCGCTAGAAATATCTATCTCGATGGAATACAGCTTATGTGAGTAACATCAAAGGAACTTCCATGTTACCCCCATTTTTTCCCAAAAACGTCGTTTATGGCCTCAAAACGGATTTAGAAGCTTTAGGACCCGAAAAACTCGCTAAAAATAGTAAACTATGCTACAATTAAGGAAACTAAAAACCGAAAGAAATAATGGTGGGGCCCCGAGTGGAATATTTGGGTGGCCACAAATATCCACCTAGATCATTCCTCCCCCTTATGAATCAATGGTCCCCATTGCGTTGAGTTCCTCCATGAGATGATGAACTTGGTCCCTCGTGAACCACTTGCCTCGGTGCAAGAGGCCAGTTGTGCCACTTGACAACACGATACGTTCTGGATATTTTGTTAGTGATTCTTCTTCATTTGCATGTCCATGATAAAATATTTGGTGGCTCTGCTCCATGCGCATTGGTTTAACTATGTTGGTTTGAGTTGTTCCGCAAATGTCTGGGAGGTGTCCAAAGAGAGGTAGGGAAGTAGTACAAAGGAGGTCAACATGGAATAATCGGGGTGCGTACCAAGGAATGGTGGAATACCGAGCTCGAAGGCATTGGTACCCCACAAACACTTCGTGTGAGTGGTGTACAACCCATATTGGAGCGAGCGAAGCTAAGGTGGGGGTCCATGAGGCGCTCCTCTCCGCAAATGTAGCCAGCGACTTTGTCGCCCACCTAGAAGTTGTGTGGCAATCGATGTTGATCATGTCGTTGGTTGTACTTATCATTGGCCTCGTTCAATATGTCATGAACTTCGTTTGTGGATGTATTGAATGTGCTCAATGAATTTGTTCGCTTTGTTAGCTTCAACCGGGACATGAGCTCGAATCAAATTCTCGAGTAGACGCAAATGGGCATGGCTATGTCAATGGGACATAGTGGTTGGAACCCCAAGCCCACTCCGAGGGAAGGGGTTGTGGCTTCGGTTGATTATGGAGAGACCCGGCTTATAACCGTGTTGTACATAGGGAAGGCTCCCCTCATATGTGTGTGGATTATTTTAACCGTACATGCGCAGAATGTGTATGAGCATCCCGTTGATGACCTCCGTCACGATCATCATTTTGTGGATGGAAAGCTATGGGAATTGGTGAGCTTGGTGTCCCGTAATTGACTAGAGGCTGGACCAAAATGTGTTAAGGAACCCGTTTTCCTATCCGAGATGATAGACTATGGGATCCGAAAGTGCACCCACACTCATTCAAAGAAGAGTTTAGTAGTGGCTTCACCGTGATATTCTACTTGCCGGCCGCCATAATGGAAATCTTTGAGAATCTATCGACGACCATGAAAACAAAGCCATTTCCATGCTTGGGTGAGAAGGAAGGCTCGACATGTAATCCATGGAGATGGATTCCCAAGGCCTCGGATAGGGCTAGGTAGAAGAGTATAAAGGCCTTACTTCGATGATTGGTTTGGAAATGGCGCAAGCGTGTCTGTAGGATTTAATGTACTTCGACATGACATATCGAAGGTTCAACCAATAGAAATAATTCTAGCAAGTATTTCCATTGTTTTCTCGAATCTCGAAATTCCCAACGAGACTAACTATTGTGAGCTTCCCAAATCATCTTGTATGCTCGCTCGAAGGAACACAAAGGTGTCCTGTGTGACATAGTAGTGCGTCCCCCGGAGGTAAAAACTTGAACTTGTGTACCCTCCAAGAGTGTCTTGTATGTGTGGCTTAAAAATGGATCACTATTATAGAGAAGTGGCCAATCAAAAGTCTCGTGCCCACAAGAGTTGAGAACAAAGGGGTTAGCACCACGATCAATGCTCGCTGAGGTAGTCTCCGCAACAATATTGGTGCTACCCTTATTTTACTTGATGTTCAAATGAAATTGTTGCAGTATATGTGGACCACTTCTAATTTCAATTGTTTTGCAACTTCCCCTTTGTGTCAGAATGAACCGTAGGGGCTCGTAGTCCGTGTGGATGACCCTTTCCTTCCCCAAAATTTAATTCTTCTCCATCGACGGCAAGCATGCACAATAAAATACATTTCTTTGTCATAAGTGGGATACTTTCGGTAATTATGTCGTACGCTTTCACCGTGATATGCTATTGGATGCCCATGTTGAGTAAGAACTCCCCCAATAGAATAAAGTTATAGAATCTGTCCCTCAATCTCAAATGGTTGTTGCAAGTCCTGGGTAATGTGAGCACTCAGCAGAGTGCAGGCAATTTTTTACCTCCTCGCGAACGCTCGTTGAGATTATGACCAAAATAATTTTGCTTTCGCTCCCTTGGTGACTTGACTTAAGGGCTAAGTGATATGAGAGAATCCCAACATGAACCTAAAATGGAAATTAGCAAGACCCAAAAAAGCTGCGCGAAGATATGTTAGTAGTGGTTGGGGTTGGCCAATCTCGAATGACTTGGATCTTGGTTGGATCCATATGCACCCTTCGTTCATCAATAATGTATCCTAGATACCGAACTCGGGTCATGCCAAAAGTGCACTTCTCCAAATTGGCACACAAATTTTGTTGCCGCGTAGCTTGGAGGACCTATCTGGCATGTGTGTGGAGGTGCTCTTCCCAAGTCCTCTGCCAAAGATCAGGATATCATCCAAGTACACTACTACAAATGAGTTGGTGAATGGCTTCAAGATGTCATCCATTAGCCTCATGAAGGTTTTGGGAGCATTCATCAACTCTGAAATTCATGACCATCCATTCGAAAAGGCCCTCCTTAGCTTTGAAGGCGTATTCCACACATTAGAGGGTTCGATTAGTACCCGGGTAATACCCAGTACTTCAAGTCGATCTTGTTGAAATATTTCGCCCCCTTGAGTTGGTCCATAAGGTCGTCAACTCCGTGGGATTGGGCACCTATTCTAGACGGGTGATCTTGTTCAACGCTCAATAGTCAATACAGAGTCTCCAAGTCCCATCCCTCCCCTCTTCTCGCACCAACATGACCGGCTCCCACAGGGCAATGAACCTCGGGTTGGATGTGACCTTTCTAGCAGTAGCTCTTGAATCCGCTCTTGATTCCATCGTTCTCCAAAACAAAGCATTGATAGATTGGTCCATTGGGAAACAACGCACTGGGGCCAGATCGATGGGGTGCTCGACCCAACATTGTAGAGGCACTCCCCACGGTGAGATGTGAAGATGTCCCTCGTACTCCTCAACGACCTTATCCATTTGTTTTTTTCGAAGCTGAGGAACCTTGTCCCAGGTCGTGACCACAATATTCTTCTTTCCCTAAGGGAAAATCATCGTGGAAAACAAATTTTCTAGTTTTGGAAATGATCTCGCCGCATTATTTTACAAGCAACTAAAGAGATAGAGCCGTGCGGTGGTACCTTTGGTATCCCGTACAACTTATTGCCCAAAGTAAAAATAACGAAAGACAAGGTCGAGACTCATATACGCATGTCGCTCTCCACAAGTATCGTTGGCATATACAATAATACATCACAAACATCAAGTAGGAGAAATTTCACATAATACCTCATCCGTGAAGGGCTTGATGTCGTAGGGAAGGTGGCATTGTTGGGCCGATGCGCAGATCCCTGCTCTCGTGAAGCCACTCCGATGGTATACGAGTTGTGGGTGTGTTGTGGTCAAAAAGCCCAACTACTTCTACGAGCTCGCTGAAATGAGGTTCTTTTGGCTCCCATTGTCAACAATGAGTCGTAGCGGGGAACCATTTACCCACATCTCGGGAGTGGAAGAGATGCTCCTCCTCCTCCGGATCTTCCGGTTCCTCCTTCGCGACCTTCGCGGTGGCAACAAGTGGAGTTGGGCTCCGCATCAATAATATACTTCCCTTTGTCATTCTCCTTGTTAGTTTCTTATTTAGAATCAAAGCATGCATCTAATTCGTAAGCCCTCATCTCGGCCACCAAAGGGTCGCTGGCCCGACACTCACTTCAGTGTTGTGAGTGGGAGCTCTTATGGAACTCTCACCACTTTCTCGTGTTCTTCTTCGCTTCTTCCCCGGGTGTTTTTTCTTTTCTCGCGGGCTTTGGTAGGTTGTCTTGGGTCACCATGCCTTGGCTTTTTTCCTTTGTTCTATAGTTTGGGGGCACCTTTCTCTTGCTTTTTGATTTGAAGATCCAAAGTCTCACTTCTTTTGTTTGAATTTCTACTCAATCTTGGCATCATACCGCATGTCATACCAAGAGAGGATATGTTGTAGGAACTCCATTTCCTCCCCCGAATGTATCTCAGTGCTAGAAACTTATGCTACTTTAGCACCAAATGTTCCTCTCGAATATTTGATACCCAACTTTGTGTGTAGGGTATGGAACAGCATTTGTCATCTCATGCACATATTGATCCCTTTTTTTGTCGCAGTCATAGTCCATTATGTGTTCTTGTCCTCATAGTCTTCTCACTCGGATAATATTGTTCCTTGATGGCATCTCGGAAATAATTCCAAGTGGGCAGCGCACAAGAACATAGAGTGGTTCTCCCTTGTCCTTTTTCTCACATTAGGTTTCCCACCGAAACCTCCGACATGGGGTAGCTTTCGAGGAGTGAAAAAATTATCTTCTCCTGGCCGGAAAAGTCATGAACCGAGAAATATCCTTCTAATATATTCAACCATCTATCTGACGCATCTCGCATCTATTTTGCTTCAAATATTGGAATGTAAAAGTTTACTTGTACCTTAAAAGGAGTTGTGCCTCGAGAGTGGCCGTTGGATGCAGACATGTGTCGTCAGATGGGGGAGTCATCGAAGGATCTCCGTGGGCAAATTTATCCATCATCACGTTCCTTTCGCTTTTCGAGGGCCTCTCTGAGAAATATTTTGATAGGATCTCATGCTCCTCATCTTTCTTTTTGTCTCATGGGTGGTCATCGAGTTTTCGTGGGCCGATCTTGCAAAATTTCAACCAGATGGAGCCCTAACTCCTGAGTACCCCCGACTCGCCGAGGACATGAAAAGAAGGACCCGAGAAAGAGAAGACCGCTCTAATACCACTCAATCTAGATTTATGCACGAACGCAACGTAATATATATAACCATAAATATAAATATGCAGCGAGAAATAACTCTTTTTTATTTCATTAATATCAAAGAACTCTAAATTTGTTGCGTACAAAAATGGAAATAAACTAGCTAAGGCACCGGTAGCTTATCTATGAGAAGAG
>JAXQQM020080970.1:0-137500 GCA_034641835.2 Pinus albicaulis | reverse complement strand
CCCCTTTTGTAATACTAATTTAGATATACCATGTTAACCAATTCAAAATTTGAATACACATAGTTATGGAATATAATATAAGGTTTTGTATTCTCCACATGGTCCATCCACTATTCACACACACCAACGTTATTTCCGTTTTTTAATATTTTCCTTTTTTAATTGCAAGTGTTCAAACCTTACATGAGATAAACCACTCTCCGCCTTTGTCTTTCAACAAAATGGTTATAATAGACATGTCATCAACAAAACTATTCATCAAACCCCTTAATAAAAAATAAATCAAAAAGAGCACAGCCTTTGACATTCCTAAAATCTCTTTACCTTACATAAAAGGAACAATCGATAAAAATCTCTAGAATACATACGTACACAACATTAAAATCACCTTCACTCCTCCTAATACTATTTTAAACATGGTTGACTCTCGCTAAAGCACCCTATAAACCTTAAACTTCAAAAAAGGAGTTTATGTCATACCTTGCTCTTGTGGTAAAGAATACATTGGTGAAAACAAACAGTAGATCCCTCAACATTAGACTAAAAGAACATGCAAATTTGACTTATCCCATAACAGACCATGTACAAATCCGCCTTAGCCGAACATGCCTTCTCATCTTCACATTACATAAGAATGGAAGATACTCGGTGATCTGTCTCTAAAGAGGAGCATTACCTAAAGAGGAAAATTAAAGAAGCTATAGAAATTCGAGAAAAGATAGAACAATTTAAATCGTGACGATGGACTTACCATTAGTAACACTTGGAAACCCTTGATACATCAAAACCTCTCAAGACATTAAAATCTAAAAAACCAAAATAAACCCAGATAAAATTCATCATGTCTCCTCTTTATAAAAATAAATAAATATTTTAATAATAATAATAAAATAATTATAGTCAATTACTAATATATAAATGCAACAAATGCAATATATTATTTAATTTTAAAATAAAATAAATAAAAATAAATAAATAAAATAAAATAAATCAAAATAAGTAAATAAAGTAATAAATAAATGATCTAAATAAATAACAATTTTACATACTATACAACATTTACATAATTTAAAATAAACACATCGAATTAAACAAATTTTACAAAGTATACAATACATATATAATCTTAAACAAACATATTAAATTAAACAAATTAAATAATTAACTAAATTATATATTTAAATATATCTTCTAATTTAAACATTTCCACTTAATTAATTAATTATGGTCTTATTTGTCATCCTATTTAAGACTTGAGACTTATTAAATTAAGCAATTAAATTAGTAGATTATTGCATTATATAGGTTACTTTAAACATATAATCTAGTTTAAAAAAATAATAATAATAATAATAAAAATAAATAAATAAATAATAATAATAATAATAATAAATATATAAATTAATTAATTAAAAAAATAAAAAAAATAAAAAAATAAATAAAAGAAAAAAATAAAATAAAATAAATTAATTAATTAATTAAATAAATAAAAAATAAATAATAATAATAATAATAATAATATAAATAAATAATAAATTAAATTAATTTTTTCCAATTGTTGTCATCATAAAGCCGACCTTTCATGAACTCCTCATCTTGCACTATATACATCTCTATTCTTTGCCCTAATTTCTCTTCTTTCAAAGATCTTCGGACGTCTACACTCGATGATGGACTCACTCTCTAGACGAAATTCTAAACGTTGGGTGATTACAAAACTCAGCAGAATAAAGTTATTCCTCTCTTTCTATAAACTATCTCGCCTCGTATGGATTCTCTCTTTAAAAAAATTCCCTTTCTTACATTAACTTTGCATTTTATACCCATAGATTAGAGTTAAAATAATATGGATTTAATCTTTGTAGAATTTTATTAATTCCCTCAATTAATAAAATTCCTTCTTTTATACGTAAATAATTTCATTGATTCCCATATCTCGCAGTTTCTCTATTTCACTACGTCAACGAGAAGCAAGGTACACTTCCTCTTTCTATTTCATAAATTCTACTTTTCCTAATCCTCTTATGTTTTCGTCAACTTTCTTCACTAATGATTTTCCACATTTTTATTCGCGTATTTAATACCACGACAAATTAAGCACCAAAGAAAGTAATAACCTCTTCTTTTTTTAACTTCTATTCTCCTTGAGTTAATCTTTATGTATTTAATTAATTTAAAAGACAATTTGTATTCATTTTAACTAATTTATATTTTTTTTATACATGTACTCCCTCTCGATTCCCCGTACATGGCTGCAGCTTAATTACTCCCTATGTAATTGCATGAGTACTTCAATGACTCATACATTGACAATAGATTATGGTTTCTTCTATACAAAGAGTTGGTCTATATCCCTTTCGAAGAATCCAAAACCCATATAATTCTAAACCGTATTTAAATCCATAATCTTATTGTACTCGTTTTATTGACTATGAATTTTGTCTATCATTTATGACAGCACTAAATTGTAATATGTGTAGAGTACACTATCATGGCTTACATTATTACACTATTATACTGGTGTAACCTCATTCCTAAATTTAACCTGGGAATTTTAATTTCATGTATGTATTTTCTTCAAAGTTAGTCTTTTATGCTATTTTTGAGAACTCTGCAATAATTTGTAATTGTATCCAAACTTGTTTTATGACAGAGATATTATTTGGAATTTACATAGTCATGTCAATAATACATTTCTCGATAAATACACCAAGTTTCTTTCTCTCTAATGTATTTATATCTATATTGTATGTCTTTACATAAATATTATTTAACACCTAACCTCGTATTTAAACCTACAAATGGGGTTTCCTCGTTGCATTCTTGTTGGTGTATAATCTCCTACTTGTCCGTGTAAACATACAGACATCAACTACTATTTCTATAGCTTGTTTCCCATTAAATACATCAAACTAAATATTTAAAAATTTGTAGCACGTAGAAATTCACCAATTTATACATATTTAATAATGTATAAAATTAACCTTTCTTACCCACTTCCATTTAACGTCAATTTAACATCTAATTCAATACAAATAGATAATCTCACAATTTCTCGCTGCTATAATAAAATTCATAACACATAATTGAATTTATTTGTGCATACCAATTTTTGTAAGACTATCTTCCACCCAACCTTGAGTTTTTTTCTCCACAAACTCTCCCCCTCGAGAAGAGACCAATTCCTCCAAGGTGTATAAAACCACTTGTCTACTCAGTAATGGATTATTTAAGCTTCGATTTCCCTTCGTTAAAGATGTTTCCATAACTACGTCCCGCTAATCAAGATGTTGTTTTCTCTCTTTTTCCTAGGCTTTCCTTCTTTGTTTTTTCCACAAAAGTACTTTAAAACTCGTTCTTTTTTTCCTCTTTCTAGTTTTATTTCACCTCTTCTCGTAACTTTCCACTTTACCGAGGTATCTTTTTATATTTTTATCTCCAATCTAATATTAAATTTTAATTTATTTTCTCCAAGGATTTTTGGAAAAATCCTGTGAAATTCTTTGGAATCTTATCCATCCTCATGGACTTGAAATCCTCGGTCTCCATTTACACTCTAGTCTTTTGTACAATAATTCCAATTCCACATTTATTAAATTTAAAAGAATAAAATATGTCCACAACAATTGTTTTCCTTTAGGTCCACTTAACCTTTAGGATTTTTCAATAGTATAATAAAAGCAAGAAAAAAATAGGGATATTACAAAGAGAACAAGGAAATAAAAAGGTTATATTCATGAGCTCATTTAAAAGGGTCACTTTCGACCAAGATCCTCACTTTGTAGGAGCCAAATTATGTTGTAAAGTTGATGGTGTTGGATACTCTCCAACATGTAAGGGGATATTCCCCGATGTGAGATCCAAATCGTACCCTCACATAATTTTTTGTAGTGAGTCCCCATCCCGGCCATATGGTCTTGCCACCATTGAAAAAGTTTGAGAGATATTCCTTGGTTACAATACATACACGAGAGATCATAAACACTACTTGAGCGTAGTATGTAAGATTTTTGTGACACCAAATGTAAGATGCACAGAACTTCCACGGTAAGCAAAAGAAAGTGAGCCTCTAGTTATGGAAGTAATAGTATTACCCTGGATGGGAAGAGAAAGGCTTGTTGATTTCCTACAAATTAGTTCACACGATAAACAACAATCATGAAAATATAACATTCATTCAAAAATATCCATATGTAATTAACAAAATAGTTCATTAGACTTAGTATGTAATTGCACCAAAGACATACCGCAAACATAACAAGGATAGTCTTACTACATCTACGATACATGCATGAAGAAGTGTTGGCTCATAGAGCTTCTTATTATAAATGAAATATTTCCAGGGCACATTGTTACATTGGTGAAACACTAAAACCAATAGTGGAATATGAAGCCGCAACTTGCTTATCCAAAGAATGATTTATCTCCTATGCACTACAAGAGAAGCTAAGGCGAGACTCTAAGAATCCAAAAAGCAATTTACTTGAGTTACGAGTTGCTATTTATAACAAATAACAATGAATTTTGAGTTTCCTCATGACTCTTCAACTTCTATGACCTATGTGATTCCATACAACCTTTTCATATTCTATACATGATCTTTTATATTCCACATGTGACTATTCACATTCCACATGTTTCCCTTTGGAGTCCATTACATAAGACTTATTACAAAAGAAAAAATACATATAAGATAGTGGCTACATGATACAAAAATACTATTAGGACAAAATTTTAACAAATTGATAAGTCATTTTCTTCCTCGTGGACCTCATTGGTAATGTATGTATGCCATGATCCGAAATCTCGTAGCAATGACTTTGGCCCGAACTCGGCAAGTTCCGTTGCAAATCACATCATCACCTCGAGTGCTTCGTCAATATCGCCTCGAGCTTGATTTTACATTATCTCCATAGCCATGACAAGCTTCTTATACGTTCCTTTTCTAGTGAGATGGCATATTAGTAGAATATTGTCTTTGGTCATATCCAAGCCTTCTTTGTTTTTTATGATTGATTTATTTGTTCTATGTACTTCCTTTCTTTCTCAAATATGATTTTCATGCCTCTTATCTCATCGAGTGATCCTCACCGAAGGAATCCCATTGTTCTATGCTAGAGACCCTAAACCATTATGTGTAGTCGATTATAGGCAACAATAGTATTAGTATAGTATTCTCCAAGACATATATAATTATGATGGTGAAGTATCAATTGTACTTTGTCCATATCATCAAAAATATTGTACTTTATAACCAACTATTTTGAAACATCCGGATAATTGAGCAACCCATTCATGGAGTTGATCAACAACTTTATTTTCCTCTTTTCATAGCTTCAAGACTTCTTGTGATTTCTTTTTAGTAACAACAAGGAGTGACACTACCTCATGTAGAAGTATCGCCCATCATCAACATTCTTACCATGGAGTCATCCATTGGCCCCAATTCCTCCTATATGGTTGACTTCCATTCCGATGTGTTGAAGTTCGTGAAGATAATCGTTAATTCTTTCCGTAGCAAGGTGTTCTTCCCCTGCTTTCTTTACTACATCTAACTCTTTTTCATCGGTCTCTGCATTCTCATTCAATAGATACTTAGATTTTTTCTTTGTGATAGTTTTAGAAAATAAACATTCTCCACCATGATTTCTGTGTTTCCTCCTAGTATTGGCGTTATCGCCTTTTCGGTAGATACTCGAGGATCGGATTCTCGAGGATCATTTGGGAAGTATCTTCGCCTCTACCGCATGATCGTTTTCTCGAGCCGATAAAACATGAAATTACACACATATGTGACTTTTTCCTTTAGGTGGAGGTGTGATTCCGCATAGTTGATCAAATGGGATATTACCACACTGTGAGAGGATATTTTGCCGGAGAACCTATTTGATCATCTATGGGTTGGATGGTATCATCTTCCTCCAAACCTCTTCCTCTATTTCCTAAGTCAAATGTTCTTCCTCCAACCTTTTTGTTGCTTCCTCCTCTCATGTCCGCTTCTTTGTCGATCCTCTTCTACTCTCCTTCTTCCTCTTCTTCTTCCTTGCTTTCTTTTCTAAGCAATTTGTTTCTACTTATCCCGTCAAAACATAATTGATCCTTTTCATGGGATATACACTCTTTGGCTTGAGGGGTTGTTTGTGTTGCCTCCTATACCTTCTTATCTTGAGCTAATGGAACTCTGGGGGAACCGCTCAATTCCTAGATTTTTTTTATTACCGCATTGTACCAGACTTTCTCTTCACCTTCTCACTCTTTACAGTAGATATTGATGAATATCCCTAATTGAAACCAATCTTGTCACAATTTTGCTTCGCACACTCTCCTAGGATCATATCTATGAAAGTCCTTATCCGCAAAGTGCAATCAATCCATCTCTTGTATTTCTAGCATATGTTGCATTGTGGCTCTTCAACCCATACAATATGATCCTCAAAGGGAAGGTGGGACATAGGGGCTTCTTCCTTTTGTGAAAAACTCCTTGCAACCCTTTATCCAAATAATAAGCTACTTCTCACAAAGAAAAAAATTATTAGTCACATTTCATGACATAAGATGAGGTGAGAAATCTAACATCCGAAGAATTTGATATATGTACCTTCTTACCTAGCAACAAACCAATCCGCAATATCATGGAGGGACTCCTTCACATGATCGGAATACATGCCAGGAGGGATTTATCTCATATATCATATGGAATATAACTACGAAGAAATTCTCTCGCTAATTACATGCCCCTATAAAACTCTAATTTCGATAACACTCTACAATAGGAGCAGGTTGGAAACCTATTATTTGGGGTCCAATTCCAATACATCCTTGGGAAAGCATATTGTGCACAGTACGTCCATCCAACAGAAATGCGTACATGTAGAATTTTGGTGCCTAGCTTTATCCTAAAAAGATGCTTTATCTTACCCGACATGACGCTCGCAACTCAAAATAAAATATATTTTCCAAATTGTAATGATTTCACCATGGGTAACCACCATGTTGAGCATATATATAACTAGTTCTCTTCAAACACCTCAAAGCATTATTTCTCCCATGCATCCGATAACACATAGCAATGAGATATTGATACACATCCCTAAGAATCTCGATTGGGTAAACTATAAAAGAGTGATGTCGTGGTTAGCAATATCTTGACACCAAGATTTAATGATGTCACTTGTGTTGAGATCAATCCATATAGTGTAGAAATTTTTGTTGGCATACTTTGTGGGCTTAAGCACTTATAATAATTATGCATGTCTTCTCCATAATGAATGGAAAGTTGACCACCAATTTCACTACGAAGAACTTCGTATCAAAATCATCCATGTGTGTATAATCCATTCAATCACTTATACACAAGGAATGACTCGGGAACTTCCGTATGCAATCTCGTGTATCCTATATAACTTGATATTGATGTATACTTTCAAATCTTCCAATTTTTTCGGCGTTGATTTTTTTTCTCGCATTAATATGTCTTTTATGTTCTTTCCACATGACCTCGATAGACTTATATATGAGGCATTGTATATCTAATAAAATAGGAATGGGAGGCTTTGATACTTCTAGTAACTTCCTGTACTTGCTTCTAAAGCTTCTTTTGGAGGCCACTTCGACGTAGAGGGATGCATAAGCTACAATAGATGATCAAATAGTAACAATACTTGCAAACTTTCTTGAACACCTATATGTGGGATAGTTTTCCTCCACTCATTGCGATAAGAATTAGCTTTATGAATTCTTTTTATCTATCACATGAAACAACTTAGAAAAATCATATTCAAAATCCATTAAATGTAGTATGTGAGAATGTTTGTCTCTCAATGATGGTACATATCTACGTGTATAAGCAAGAAATATGTATAAAAACAATGAGGGCACACTATCGCAGCATGAAGGGGAGTTCAAGGGTCATTCAAGGCTTTAAAGTGCGCTGCATGCTCTCAAGCAAGAGAGAGAGATCCTAAAGGTTGAGGGCGCACTAACGAAGAACGAAGGAGTACCATTCATGCCTTCAAGGTGTGCTCATACGCTCAAAGAGATTAATAGGTTGCAAGGGCGCACTCCGAAGGGATGAAGACGCCGGTGGTTCGGTGCCTTCAAGGTGCGCTCATTTTCTCATGAAGACAAGGAGGGTGCATTCTAAAGGGACAAATGGAAAACATTCATGTGTCGTAGTGCACCCATGCACTCCGGGAGGGCGCAATTCTTCGTGCCGAAGGAGTGAGCTCTCGAGGAAAAACTTGGTGTTTCGGGCACAATTTTAAGGGATATTCAATCTTCATCTTCTATAAGTGTGTTATACTCTTGGAATGGCTCAATGAACAATTCCAACATCAAGATATAATGATAGAAATGTTGAGAAGAAGTATTTACAAGTTTTTTATGGATTTTGCCGCAATCATGATTAGAATATGAAGAGTTAAGGAATATGAAGCTTCACAACCTATGACAAAAAATTAACACTTGTAGAGGCAAGAATTAACTCCAAATTCCAAAGTAATAAACTTCTGAAAAATAAGTGAGATTATAGAAAGGAAACCAATATCAACATCAAAAACGTAAAAAGGCAATCATTCAATATATTTGACATGCAAAACTTACTTGTAGTGAAGAACAACAAAGAGCTCATTGATCCAAAGATGTGTGCCCAAACCGTATGAGAATGATTATGAGAAAGAATTATTAACTAGATTGATTTGAAAGAGAGTACATGTAAATCCATCTCATGCTTGATCTCCACTTATCGACTAGTGACTAAGTTAGTTAAGTGAAGAGAAGTGGGGCTCCTATTTTCTAGGAGTGTGCCCAACAAGAAAAAAATAACCCATAACATGAACTCAGTCCAATTCATTCATTAGAAGTATGTTGGAATAGCTTGAGAAAAGGATAAGCTTAATGCAATGAGGTTCTCTTAAGTAAACAACAACTTACAATATCACAAAAATCTCATCCATGGTTATAAATTTGTTGAAACACAATTGGAAAATATTATCTGTAGCATAGTAAGGAACCCTACTCTAAATTAACTTATGACACTAAAATTAATCCATTATGCAACTCAAATTGTCACTACTAAGCCTCATTCGAGTGTTAGAAATCTTTTGGAATAGTTCTAGAAAAAGGCTATTTGTAAAATTATAAGAAATTTCAGAACAGTCAAGGCCTCGAACTAATATCACTAATTCCTGTCCATATGATGATGTGTTGGAAGAGATTAATAACAAGAGTAGTTTGTAAATAATGAAGGCCTTGAAGTCTAATGGAATAGAACTAAAATATAGCTAACTAATAAAACTTAAAATACATTAAATAGAACTGAACTAGAATGCAATCAATCAAACTTGAAATACAGTGAACCGAACTTAACTAGAGTGAAATTAATCTCCGGAGTATTACAGTTGAACTAAAATGAAACTAATCTCTTAAAATATTACAGCTATCTATCATTCAGTTTTAGTGATATTTTGGAACAATTTATAAGAATAATACTAGCTGTAACATTCGATGTAAGTTAGCATAAAACGTAGAGTTCAAAAAGCTGCTTGAATTAGGAATGAAACAGAGCTAAAGTTACTTATCTAAACAATATGCACAGAGCTTCTTGGGCAGTAGGGGCCCTCTACCACTGGATTAGCATACAAATATCCTCAAGATTGTCTTTCATGTATTAAAGTGGTTCTTATTTTATTAAATGAAAACACTTTAAAAACAGATTATTACGGTCTTTTGAGATCTAACAACAAAACATCAATCTAGCTAATTGTCTCTCTGTCTCCCGAGTCATTCTTATAATAGAAATTCATAACTACCCTTGAGAAGAAATAGGGATAAGTGTCTTTCCCAATTAAAATCAAATTAGAACTCTTGTGGAGGTCTCGTTCTTTTGCTGAAGACATCTGTAGAGTTCTTGTCCCGGTAGAAGTCTACCTCTTAGTTTTGATTTCTTCCACGTGCATAACCACTTGGAGATTTTTGCTCAGACTTCGTAGAGGGCAAGGAATAGTGTAGATGAGGTCTGCAATTCAAACATATGCGTTTTTCCTTTAAGTGACACTTGTAACATGTGTGAACATGAAGATAGCTTCAGAATAAGCGACTAACTACAGAATGGATGCATTCTGTAGCTGAGTCTAGTCAAAAATTACTATAACAGCAAAACCATGAAAATATAGCAAGTCAGTCATTATATGCATTCCTAAAGTGACTTTAATCAATCCTATTGATCTTTTAAGCCTATAATTGATAAGGGACAAAGGAAATGAAGTGAAATTTGGTGAAAGGAAAGGACATCTTTGGGGCTCAACATACCCCCACTCCAAAGCTTTTGCATGTCCTCATGCAATCAATTCATGTATTCTAAGACTTCTATTAGGACATATAGGCTCCTTCTTCTGCTTTTCCTGATGTTCAATGGCCTCCTAGGCTTCCTTATGACGAACTTGAATCTTAAATTTATAAGTGCCCTGCTCAACTTTTTGTTTTTCTTCTTCAGCTTCTCACTAGCCTTGTACAATTTTTCCATTTGTAGAGAGAGATTTGTATTCATATGACTTTTCAACTTAGCCTGCTCCCTTAAAATTTCATTTTCATTCTTTATATGCCTATTGAGTACTTCTAATTCATATTTTTCTCTTCTTAGTACATAAATTGCAGATCCTGGTGGGCTAGGAGTTTTTCTTCTGCTTTCTGAGGCTGTCCTTTCTAATGTCTCAACATAATTATAGATTTGTTGTTGTGTTGGGTCTATCTCCGGAGTTTCTTCATCAAGATCCTCTTCGTTTTGGTATTCAGGAGATCTATTAGTTGGTGTATCTTCATCATCAATGTCTATGATGCTTGTTTGCTTAACTATTGTCTTCTTCAAAATGCCTCTAAGCCTATGGCTTCATCTTAATTTAGATGGTCCCTCACCTCTCTCCTTGGCATACTTTATTATTATCTTCTCTTTTTTAAGTTGTTTCTTAATTTTAGTCAATTTCTCAAAAATAATCTCCTCACTGTCCTCTTGTATGGACTTAGCAGTTTTAATTTCAACAGATTTGGAAATTTTCCCTCTCTTGCTTCTTCTTGTAGGTTTGCCTTCAGATGGAGATTCCTTGGGTTCTTCAAAGTGATTCCTCACTAGGAATTCATCCCCATTGTCTCCTACCTTTCTCAAAGGATGTTCAATTAAGATTTTAAGTAGGCCATGGTGATACAAAGTGGTTTCCAAGAATTGAACCCTCTTTTGAACATTAGAGGCCATTCTCTTTAGGCTATGAAGTAAGAAAAAGGGTAAATTGATTTCTTCATCTAATAAATGCATCATTAGCCGAATATGATAAACATATAGGGTACCAAACCTTCCCTCACAAGTTATAAACTTTTGAAAAATGAGCAACATATTCTGCCATTTATTCTTCAGTGCTGAGCTAGGAATTCCCTTCTTAAAAATTGAAATATGCATACCTGGTGTTTTGAGCATTTTCCTCCATGCCTCATTGTGAAATTCCTTATTTTTGAACCATCGTTCACCTTGCCTTGGTAATTTTGCTGCCTCTGCAATGAAGTATTCTGTAATAGTGAATTGGATATCTCCTATTTCAACTTCGACTCCATTGAAGGACCGTGCAAATTTCTTAGTTACCTCCTTATGAAAACCATTGAACTTTTCCAAAAATTGTAACCAGCCAACCTGCTGTAGCATTTCTCTAATCTGTGGGTATCCCTCTAATTATTTGGTTCCGACTGGTTCGGACCTTACGATGAGACCCATGGCTTATTTTCTCAACCTTCAATTTATTTCTCTTCTATTCACGGTGAAAATGGCTGTAGAGAGTTGTTTTTACTCCGAAGGTGCATTCTCTGTTTATGCAGCAGGAATTAGCTACGGAAAGATGACATGAAGAGGTTATGGAATGAGTGAAATACAGTGAGAGTGATTCACATGAATTAATGAGTTTGAGAGCTATCATGGAAGAAAAGACCGCAGAAAAATCTCGTGAGAAATTCAAAATCATCACTGAATACTTCGGGCTAGTGACGTGACTGAATAGGTCACTTCAGTACTTAACTGTTAAGTTTTAAATGATGATTTGATATGGCGGAATGGAAGGGATTTTGTCCAAAGTTTTTATGATAGGTTTAATAGGCTTGATCAACATGAATAATCAAAATAAATTTTTGAATCATACATGACCTAAATATACTCTAACTTTCATATTCTGTCATCATAATAATTTCACAACTTTACCTTTGCCTTTCCTTTAATTTTTGTGGTTTTAATATGCTTTTTCCTCCTTTGAAAATCATTGATTCTTCAGTCTTCATAATCCCTTTGATTTTGCTTGTTGTCATAGGTGTGCTGGATCAATTTGTTGCTGAACAAGTGATTACTGGATAGTTGCCTTCACGATCTCTGGCTGCAGAGTATACCTATAGGAGCTTTGAAACATGAAATGAAATGATTTGAAACATGGATGGAGTGTAGTATGAATTGGATCATGAAATATGGTGGAATGGATCAGGAGTGAAGTGAAATGTAATGGAATGAAATGAGTCACAAATGTGAAGTGGAATGAAAACATAAAAAGTGGTCTGCAACTTATGATTTGTAATACTCAATTTGCAGAAAGAGATCAAATTTAGAAATATGAGATGGAAATGAGATGGACCATGAAATGGAGTGAATGAAGTATGGATGAATGGAGTGAATAAAATATGAATGAATGGAGTGAATGATGGAGTGAGATGGATCATAAGTGGAATATGATACATAAAATGGGTCTTCACTTATGACTTTGTGATAGTTGTTTGTAGGAAAAGAAAAAATTTAAAAAGCTAAACTGTCAGAAGGATTTTGATTTTCACTTTATATTTTCTGTATAAACATGCTAATCAGTGATTAGTTTTCATATTTATACTTTATTTTTATTTTTTTATTTTTTTTTTCACGCATTTGAATTCAAAAAATTCAACTAAGTTGATGAAGAAGAAAAATTATTCTTCATTAACTTCACATCACTGTTTTCCTGGAATCTCTTGACAGATTCTTCTCTTGAAAGTGGCTTATGATACAACTTCAATCTATGACCATTTACAAGAAAAGAGACCTTCTCTTCATCTATTTTCCTGATTTTTATTGCTCCATTGTCAAAAAATTTCATAATTTCATATGGCCCAAGCCAATGTGTTTGGAATTTACCTTGAAAATCTTTGAACTTTGAATCAAATAAGAGAGCCCAATCACCTTCTTTGAACTTCTTTTCTTTGATGTAATTATCATGCCAATTTAGTCCTTTGCTGCTGGACTATACTTGTTTTCTGGACTGCATGTTGTCTGATCTCATCCAATTCATTAATATGCTCCAATCTGTGCTTTTGTGCCTTTGTTAGATCAAGTCCTAGCTAAACTACCATTTTAAAAGTTTGAATCTGAAACTCTATGGGAAACAAAACTTGTTTTCCATAAACAAGTTCATAAGGAATATGGCTTGTTGTGCTTCTCCATGTAGTTCTATAGGCCCACAAGGCTTCAGGAAGCCTGTCTGCCCAATCTCTTCTATGCAAATGAACAGTCTTTCTTAGGATCCCTTCAATAACTTTATTGGTAGATTCCACTTGACCATTTGCTTGTGGATGATAGGGAGTATATTTTTTGTGTCTAATCTTGTACCTTTCCATCATTTGTTCCACTAGCCTTGATGTGAATTGAGGTCCTTGATCTGTAACAATTTCCCTTGGGACACCAAAACGAGCAAAAATATCCTCAAAAAGAAAATTAACTACAAATGCTTCAGTAGCAGAAAGTAATGGCTTGGCCTCTACCCATTTGGTAACATAATCAGTGCAAAATAGTATATATTTCTTTTGTTTTGATGGAGGACTAATAGGTCCTACAAAATCTAAAGCCCATTTTTCAAAAGATTCAATATGTACCTAAGGCTGCAATGGCATATCACCTGAAGGAGAAGGTTTCCCTACCCTTTGGCAACTGTCACACCTTTTGACATACTCTTTAGCATATTTAAAAAGGGACGGCCAATAGTATCCTAAATGAAGGACCTTATAAGCTATCCTTTTATCAGCAAAGTGTCCGCCACAAGGTTCATCATGACATGCCTTGAGGATCTCAAGCATCTCATCTTCCCGAACACATCTCCTAATGATAAAATCTGGACCTGTTTTGTATAACTCATTAGCAACCCATGAATATTTTTCACTGTCATAAATGAGCTTTCTTTTATCTCTTGAATTCATTATCGCAGGAAATTTCCCTGAAACTAAATAATTAGCAATGTCAGCAAACCAAGGAGTCTGAGTAGAAATTGCAAAAACATATTCATCAGGGAATTGATCTTCAAACGGAGTATTGTCTTTGATGTTTTTGAGTCTAGATAGGAAATTAGCTAATGTATTTTGTTTCCCAGGCCTATCTAGAATGGTAATGTTGAATTCTTGTAAAAGCAATAACCATCTTATGACTCTGCTATTAGTAATTGATTTGTTCATTAGATATCTAATTGCAGAGTGATCTGTGTGAACAAAAGTTTCATAGCCTGTTATATAGTGTCTGAATTTGTTTATGGCATGAACAATAGCTAAAAACTCTTTTTCAGTTACAGTATAATTTAACTCTGAAGGAGTCAAATTTTTACTTGTATAGTAGATGGCATAAGGAATCAGGTCTTTTTGTCCCAATACTGCTCCTAAAGCTGTATCTGAGGCATCTATTGAAATATGAAAAGGTAATTTCCAGTTAGGTCCCCTTAAAATAGGTGCTTCAGAGATTTTTGTTTTTAGGGTCTCAAAGGCTAACTGGAAATCAAGATTCCACTTGAATTCACAGTCCTTGGTAAGTAATTTGAAAAGTGGAGATGCTATCTTGGTGAAGTTTTCTATAAACCTTCGATAATATCCTGTAAATCCGAGAAAACTCCTAACATATTTTTGACAACTTGGAATAGATAAGTTAGAGATGACTTCAACTTTTGACTCATCAACTCTAATCCCATCCCCTAAAATGTGATGTCCCAAAACAATTCCTTCAGTAAACATCATAAAACACTTCTCATGACTTAGTGAAAGATTTTCTTCTTTACATCTCTTTAAAACTTTTTCCAAGTTTGCTAAGGCTTCTTCAAATGTGTTTCCATAAACTGTGAAATCATCCATATATACCTCTACACAATCATGTATTAGATCTGAAAAAATTCCTACTACTACCCTTTGAAATGTTGCAGGTGCATTGCATAGTGTAAATGGAAATACTCAGTAAGCATAGGTACCCCAAGGAAAGGTAAATGTGGTTTTTTCTTGATCTTCAAGTGCTACTTGAATTTGGTTATAACCACTAAACCCATCTAAAAATGAGAAGTACTTTTTTCTAGCTAATGTATCTAACACCTGATCTATGAAAGGTAGGGGAAAATGATCTTCAAGAGTAGATTTGTTTAATTCTTGGTAGTCAATACATGCCCTCCATTTACCATTTTTCTTTGGCACAATTACCAAAGGAGAAACCCACTGACTATTTGAAATGGGATAGATAAAGTTGACATTTAACAATTTCTGCAATTCTTCTTTAACAATTTCCCTAAGATTTGGATTCATCCGTCTCTGAGGTTGTTTGATTGGTTTACAATTTTCCTCTATGTAAATGTGATGAGTGCAAGTCTTAGGGTTTATCCCTTTCATTTCAGTGTACTCCCATGCATATGTAGAAGAATGTCTCTGTAATATCTTGACTAGCTCTTCTTGTTCAGATTTCTCTAGGTTCCTGTTTATGTTTAAAGTTTTGCCTGGAAATATCTCAATTGTAGAGTTGCTAAATTTATCCATGGAGTAAAGAGACATTTGTCTTCATGATAAAAACTCAATGTTGTATTCTTCTTGAAATTGCTCATGCTTGTATTCCGAAGAGGATTCAAAATTTTCTAAGGTATTTAGAATCTGGCTATCTTCCTTAATTTCTGAAATTGTGAAGAGAGGTTGTAATTATTCTTCATCCTCTATCCATTTAGTATCATCTAATTCTGTAATTGTCTTTGCTGGAGGATACAAGGTAAATTTATTGGTTGAACTACCATCAGAGATGTACATATCACCGGATCTACAACTAATGAAAGCATCAGATGTAGCTAACCAAGGTCTTCCTAATATAATAGGATGCCCTCCTAGATTAGTCTTAGGAGTTAGGATCATAAAATCCACAAGATACTCCCAAGAATAT
The DNA here is from genome assembly GCA_034641835.2 of Pinus albicaulis. Taxonomy (NCBI): domain Eukaryota; kingdom Viridiplantae; phylum Streptophyta; class Pinopsida; order Pinales; family Pinaceae; genus Pinus; species Pinus albicaulis. Next base: position 121,290 of record JAXQQM020080970.1, on the reverse strand, counting down.
AGGGACACTGGAATGTCTTCTATTACCCCATCAGGTTTGATCATAGATCTATCTACTAATTGTAATAATGTGGGTGTAAAAAGAAGATTAGGAAGTTTCAGTTTATCCATGATTTGTCTACTCATGATATTGATTGCTACTCCTAAATCAATAAGTGTGTTTTAGATCTCAGTTCCATTGATGTATATTTTAACAACTGGATTTCCTAGGTCTAGATACTTTGGAATGGAAATCTTACCCATCATGATATCTCCTATTTTTCCTGCCAGTTTAATTTTCTTTGTCTCTTTGATTCTTTTTCCTATTTTTTTCATGCTCAACTCCTTTATTGTTTTTGCTAAAATTGGAATTTTCTTGATAGCTTGTAATAATGGGATCTTAATACAAAAATTTCTCAACTCATCTAGGAAATCATAATTAGGCACCATAATTTGTTTTTCTACACCCCTATCAATTTGTAATCTTTCTGGAAAGGGAGGTGTAGAAGTAGATGTTGATGGCTGCTCTAATATAGGAGTTGAAATTATTGGTTCTTTTTGTTTTGATTTTTTAATGTTTGGGTCCTGGAAAGGTGTGTTATCTTAAGGACTTTTATTCACCAGTAGAGAATCTTATTTAGAGTTGTTTTGGTCTTGTATGATTACAGAAGGTTTCTTCTTTTCAAGTATTCTTCCAGACCTATGTTGAACATCATTAAGGTCTAAAGCAGTAATCAAATATGTTGGAAACTGTTGCCCTTCTATCATGTATGTATTCTGAGCATTTTTATTGTTGGGGTTTGGTATGGATTGAGTAGGTAACTGATTTGTTTTCTGAGGAAAGGGTAATGGAAGTGGTTGATTTTGATGTTTTGGATTTTGAGGATTTTGTTGATGATTTTGTTGAAAATTCCGTTGAGGAGGAAAATGTGGATATGGTGGATAGGATGGTGGATATTGATAGTACTGAGAGTATCTTCCATAGGGATTTTGTGCTCCTTGTGCCCAAGTTTGAGATTTATTTTGGAATTGGGGCCAAGGTTTCTGCCAAGAATTCCAATTTGGTGGGGGTTGATTATACAATTGATCATGGAATCGTTGTGTTTGAGGTCGTTGCCAAGGCCTTCTAGAGACAAAATTGAGAGATTCTGTGGAATTTGTAGGGGTTTCTTCTTGAAAGACAACTTTAAGACCAGGAAGTGAAGGACAACTCTTGGTATCATGTTTTTCTGAACAAATTACACAAGTCTCTACAACTTTTGCATCCAAAGGGCATTCTCTCAAGGCATGCTTCTTTCTACATTTGGGACAAAAGATTACTAGGGCATCAGATTCAGCTTTTTTCTTGTTTTGTAACTTAAGGGTGTCTATTTGATCACTAAGACTCCCTAAAATATCAGATTTGAATTCATCAAGCATATGTCCTATTTCTGCCCTACTTACTATCCCAAAAGAAGACTTACTTGCCCTTGCAAGAGCAGGGTCTCTTGGTCATTTTACAGTTTTAGATTTCCCTCTTGAAAGGTTGATACATAATTCAGCTATTTCAGGTAATGTGAGTTGAGATATATCCCCTTTTCCCATCATGTTAACGATATCTAACCATTCATCCCTAATTGTCTTCAATAAGAGAGCTTTCAAGGTATCTTGATCTAAGTTTTCCATTTTTTCCCTCTTGATGTTATAGTTAAATCTCTCCAACAAATCGTCCAGATTTTCATCCTCTTTTTGCAACATTTTAAACACTTCTTCCTTATGGTTGACTAGCATACAATAATCCAAATATCTCTCTAGAAATGTTTGTTTCATGTCTTCCCATGTCCTAATAGAACTGTTGATCAAACTCATAAACCATTTTAATGCTGCTCCTTTCAATGTTGAATGGAATAGTTTAAGTTTTTGGGCATATTGTAAGTAGTCATAGGTTCTACATAGGACTTCAAATTCAAATAGGAAGGTTTCAAGATCTTCAGTTTTGAGTCCATAAAAGTTTGGAAGGACAGAGGGTGAAATGTTTTTCATAGTTGCATTAGTTTCTTCATCTACTATGGGAAACCCAAAAGAGCTTCCCATTTCCCTTATACCTCTTCCTCTGCCTCCCTCTTCACCTCTACCTCCTTCTCCTTCTACACCTCTACCTCCTTCTCCTCTACCTCTACCTCTACCCCCTCCAAATAGTGTGTGTTCTCCATTAAGGAATCCTCCTCCCCCCTCTTCTACCATAGTTGATTCTTCTGTCCCTGAATCTTCTTCTAAGACAGGTTCAGTGGATAAAGTGGAAGGTATTTCTAATGGAATATCTGATTTAACTCCTCTGGAAGTCTAGGATCAGTAAAGGATGGAATGTGGGTTTGAGTTGGAGGTGTGCTTCCTCTTGGTCTTGGTGGAACAAGTGGTGTTCTAGGAATCAAGCTTATGCTTCTTATGAATCTACCCCTTGACTCTCTTTCTCTATGCATATCATTATTTTTGGGAGGTAAGAAACAAGGCTACCTAGTTACACTTCCCCGGCAACGGTGCCAAAATGTGTGCTCAACTTAGTGTTCCTAAATTGATGTCATAAATTGTCAACTAGGGCTAGTGAACTGTTGAAGTGAAGTGCACTATATGTGCCTACGTATCTACTTCCTACTTTGTTGTATTTAGTGTTTTTCTAATGTTTTTGGTTTTATGTTTTTATGCTAGGAGGAAAAGAACTAAGTGTTTAACAAAGAGAAGTTATTGGTCACACTAAAACAGAGCAAAAGCTATTCTAAACTATGTATGGCACCTAAGAACAGAAAATGCAAAGCTTGACAAGAAAAATAACTCATAACATGAACTCAGTCCAATTCATTCATTAGAAGTATATTGGAACAACTTGAGAAAAGGATGAGTTTAATGTAATGAAGTTCTTCTAAGTAAACAACAACCTACAATATCACAGAGAAAACCTCATCCATGGTTAGAGATTTGTTGGAACACATTTGGAAAAGATTATCTGCAACATAGTAAGGAAACCTACTCTAAATTAACTTAAGACACTAAAATCAATCTATTATACAACTCAAAATGTCACTATTAAGCCTCATTCAATGGTTAGAAATCTTTTGGAATAGTTTTGGAAAGAGGCAGTTTGTAAAATTATGAGAAATTGCAGAACAGTCAAGACTTCAAAATGACATTACCAATTCTTGTTCCTATGATAATGATGTATTAACAGAAATTAAGAACAAGAGAAGTTTGTAAATAATGAAGGCCTTGAAGTCTAATGGAACAGAACTAGAATACAACTAACTAATAAAACTTAAAATACATTAAACAAAATTGAACTAGAATGCAATCAATCAAACTTTAAATATAGTGAACAGAGCTGAACTATAGTGCAATTAACCTCCGGAGTATTACAGCTGAACTAAAATGAAACTAATCTCTAAAATACTATAACTATATCTCATTCATTGTTAGTGATATTTTGGAACAATTCATAAGAACAAGACTGGCTGTAACATCGAATGTAGGTGAGCATAAAAAATAAAGTTCAGAAAACTTCTTAGATTAGGAATGAAACAGAGCTAAAGTTACTTATCTAAAAAATATGCACAGAGCTTCTCGGGCAGTAGGGGCCCTCTACCACTGGATTAGCACATGAATCTACTCAAGATTTCCTCAGATCATGTATTAAAGTTGCTCTTCTTTCATTAAAGGAAATGCTTCAAAAACAGAGTATTATGGTCTTGGACAATCTTAACAATAAAACATCAATCTAGCTAACTATCTCTTGGTCTCCTGAGTCATTCTTATAAGAGAAATACATAACTACCATTGAGAAGAAATAGGGATAAGTGTCTTTCCCAATTAAAATCAAATTAGAACTCTTGTGGAAGCCTCGTACTTTTGCTGAAGACATCTGTAGAGTTCTTGTCCCGGTAGAAGTCTATCTCTTAGTTTTGATTTCTTCCACGTGCATAACCACTTGGAGATTTTTGCTCAGACTTTGTAGAGGGCAAGGAATGATGTAGATGAGGTCTGGAATTCAACCATATGCGTTTTTCCTTTAAGTGACACCTATAACCTGTGTGAACATGAAGATAGCTGCGGAATAGGCGATTGGCTACAGAGTGGCTGCATTCTGTAGCTGAGTCTAGTCAAAAATTACTACAACAACAAAACCACGAAAATATAGCAAGTCAATCATTATATGCATTCCTAAAGTGACTTTAATTAATCCTATTGATATTTTAAGCCTGCAACTGATAAAGGACAAAGGAAATGAAGTGAACTTTGGTGAAAGAGAAGGACATCTTTGGGGCTTAACAAGTGGCATACTTGGAGTTTTAGATCAAGAAGGAAAATGAAGAGCTAGAAAGCGCAAGAGGACATCGAGGTCAGTAGCTACAATGGGTTTTGCTTGAAGGTATCGAGTTGCATGTATGTTTTCCTCACTAGTTTTGGGATGCATGGTATATGCATGTGGTTTCTTAGTCATGATTTTCACTGGCTTGGAGGATTTCCTAGATTGACAGTGGATTTTGCTAGCCTTTCCATTTCCTAGATAGCCATGGTGTTGTGGGTTCATTTTCTTTTGTTTTCTGGCTTTTTTTCATGTTCCTTTAGTTGTGGGTTGATTTATTATTTCGTGGAGACTTGGTTGGACAAACACTCTGGAGCCTTGTAACAAAGTTGGGTTGAGTTACTAGTCCTAGAGCCTTGGTTGGAAAAATGCTCTAGAGCCCTTGGTGGGTAGAGTTACTAGTCTTGGAGCCTTGGTTGGACAAATTCTCTAGAGCCCAACAATAGTTATGGGTTGAGTTACTAGTCCTAGAGCCTTGGTTGGAAAAACTACTTTGGAGCCCTGGACAGCTTGGGTGGAGACCAATCCGATGATGGTTTGTGATGTCCAACCATGAGATGGGATCACTAGTGGAAGGTTGAGGTGGTTTGGCCTTTGGAAGCCCTAGTTTAGTTTTGATGGATTTTTTTTTATGATATCCCACATTCATGCTTGTAATATGGCATGAGAGTGACTGGATGAAGAGATATTTTGCTTAGCCATGTCTATAGTCAGGTGGTACGTGGAAGTCCCAGACTTGGTTTCATTTTTCTTATGGAAATAAGAGCTTTTTTCCCCTTGTATTGATGGGTAAATATTCTTGTTATCATGTGGCTTATATGGTTGTTCTATGCTTGTCATTTTTGTTGTTTATATGTTGGTTATGAATGTGTTCTATGTCAGTAATTATGTATGCATCTCACCATGTTTTGATTTGTAAATGAATGAACAATGTATCTATGACCAAATAGATGATAATGTAGTTAATGTGATGAGTAAACAATGCTTATTAGCAATTCTCGAACAAGTATGAGACCCCTATGCTCAATTATTTTGTTTAAACTTGTATATTACATATTTGTGACATGTTTGACAAAATTCCCATCATGGCTAGTAGGGGTCCAGTCAACTCCTTGTTCAACAGATTGCATTTTTCATTGTTATATTTCATTTTTGAAAGTGTCATGGATTTTTGGCAATCACCTGAGCCCTGGGGCTAAAAAAGTGGCACTGAAATCAGGGTCATAGGCTCAGAACTACTAGGAAAAGTCCCCAGTCACATGCATACCATGTTGTGCGAGTGACTGGAGGATTCTAGTTGCACTATTTCCCATGTCAAGGGAGAGATTGGTGGATTGATGCATTAAAATATCAATTTGATTCATGGGTTATCCTCCTGGAAGGTTGGGATGGCTCCTGGGTGTCCTATAGTAGGTGGAGAAGATTTGTGTTGTTGTGTTCCATCAGTTCCACTTCCTTAACTAACACATAGGGAGTTGAATCATATCATAATAACTCTTCGTCACATGTTTACCCAGATAAGTTGGTTAATTGGGTATATGTGTGAGGAGGGTGTTACAGAGTGGTATCAGAGAATGGTTCACCACGCGGACTCGAGGAGCGGTGTGTTGGTCATGCATTCATGTTAGATTCATTTGTGTTCCTTATGCTTGTGGGTTATGTGCTTGTTCCATATGCATGGTATTGGTCATGGTTGCAGTGATGTCGCCATGAGAATATTGATGGGGTTGTTGTGGAATGTTTCATCATGAGTGTATGATTGGTTTTGTGTTGTTTATGCATGTCGAGTGTGCACGTATTTCTAGTGTACATTGGTATGGTTTTTTTTGTCATGCGTGAGGTCATGGTATGTGTTTGATATGGTCATGCATTAATGATTGCACTCTAGCTAGAATGATGTTTATGTGTTGATATACCTATGTGTTATATGTTTACATGTTGTTATGATTATGTTTATACATATACTACTTTGAATTTTTTACCTTTTAGATGAGATATCCTCCCCGAACTACGCTAAGGTATGTTGGGTTATTGCAATTTGGTTTAGTTGATATAGTATGCCTTGCAGGAAGAAACAAAAATGACTAGCAAGATGGTAGACTACAGAGATTCTCCCTATGAATCAGATGAGCATCCTGGTGTTGGTAACTCTTCTAAATTAGCAGACACGTTGAGAATTTTGAAGGAAGAAATAAGGAGTTGCAAAGCAGATATTGATAGAATCATACATACATAGGAAAAAAAAGCAAAGGTCAATGTGGAAATCCTTCAGAGTTTATCAGAGTTGCAATGATAGGGACCACTCTAGATCAGCTATGGACAGGAGGATGGGACTAATGGGGCATATGGAAGTAGGTCTCATGGTGTTCACAGGTCGGATAGAGATGACACAATCATATATGGCAGGTTCTTGGACACTCCGGATAGGAGAAGTGATAGACACAGGTACTATTATAGTTATGGTTCTGACAGGCACTATGATAGTCATCATTATCATCCTTATAGGAGGAGTGACAACGGATATTTTCTAGATTATTTTAAGAAAGAAAAGCCACCTACATTTTATGTAGAGATGAAGAAATAACATGATGCATAAGCATGGTTGCTTGATATGAGGAAGTTCTTCAGGTTGCATTATTACTCAGAAAACATGAAGTCGGAATATCTACATTCAACCTCAAAGGTAAATAATATATTTGGTTCAAATATGTGAATAATTTCAGGGGTATTCATGATGAGGAACTTACTTTGAGTGAGTTCAAGTGGTTATTCTGGAAGAAGTATCTATCGAAGAGATACTATGATGATAGGGAAAAAGAGTTTTATGAGCTACAGATTTGATCTATTCTTGATGAGGAGTACACTAGCATATTTCTGGAGTTGTTGAGGTATGTGCCTTACCTGAAGGAGGAGAAGGAAAATATTCAAAGATTCATCAGAATTTTTTCGATAGAAATTAAGGATAGGATTGAGTTTAATGAGCCTAAATCATTGGAGGCCATTTAGAAGCTAGATCATTGTTATGAGAAATCAAAGTGCATACCTGAGACTAAGATAGACTAGAAAGGTAATGCAAAAAACAAAGTAAAATGGGACAAGACGTGAGCAAGACCTCGGGATATAGATAAAAAATAGAATGTTGCACCACCTAATAAGTTAAATACATCTGGATGAGGACAGGGACTTCGATCTAAGGAGAAGAATAATAGTGAAAATAGGGAGCCCGTAAGGTGTTGGACTTGTGGCAAAGATCATCGCAGGAGAGATTGTGTGTAGCATTAGGGTGGTATACTACATATCTATAGTGCTAAGAAGGCACAGACAGTGGGAGATGTTGGACAGATTATTCCTAGGATATATGCAGCGCTAGATAACAGGCAAGCAGATCACCAGGAATCTATCATTGAGATAGAAGATATGCTTTGTGATCAAGATGTTTCTATTTTGATTGACCCTGGATCTAATTATAGTTATGTTAATCTTGACCCGTTGGATAAGTGTGGTTTTAATAAAGAATTGAATTCAGATACTTGGTTAGTGCAATTGGCTACAGGTACCAAGAATAGAGTTCATCATTGGGTAAGATCTTGTGCATTTAAATTGAATGGTATGCCTACCTTAGCACATCGTAATGTATTTCCGTTGGGATCGTATATCATGCTTGTTAGGTCCCTATATTACTAGTGTAGTCCCTTATTGTTGTTATTGTAGCCCCCTTATTGTTATTTTTGTACCCATGTAGTCCCCATATTGTTATTATTATGCCCCATAAAACCCCACTATTGTTATTGTTGTGCCCTTACATTATTATTGTTATGTCGGCTACGATTATATTGTGACCCCATGGACTCCTATATATATAAAGGAGGTTTTTTCATTTGAATCATCCAATAATTGTTCATTTATATAATTTAAAGGAGGTTTCCCCCTCAAAGAGGCTTATTTCTAAGTCGTTTATCTATCTTTTCTTCTATTTTGTGAGCTGGTTTCATAACATTTGGTATCAGAGCTTTGGATTCTAGGGTTTCGCTACTTCAAACAAGTCATCATGGCATTTCCGCTATAATTTTTTTTCTATGAAGGTTCAAAAGCTAAAAAAAAACCCATTTGCGAGGAAATCCTGAGGAATGTTGTGTAAAATTTTCATATCTTGGTTCACAATATTTTCAGAGATATGATCTGTGGAAGTTAGGGTTTTTGCAAGCTCCCGAATTTCATCTCAAATAAGTGACCTTTGGAAAATAGCCATAACTGTCTCTCTGAGCATTGGATTGGAATTCTATAAAAAGTGGTTGAAAGTACACAAAATTCAGTTTATTTTGTAGAAATTTCAGAGCCGAAGGAGAAAATAGTGACACGTGGCATGCTGTACAATTTTTCTCTACTGAACCAGTCCATAATTAGGTCATTGCGGAAGATTGGGCATAACTTTGCCTTGAAGAATCCAAATCAAGTTAGACCTATGGCATTGGAAAGAAGATTCAAAGGGATACTAAAGGAACAAAGATAAAATCTCTGGAATACAGGATAGAAATTCAGATCTTGAATATCCAAAATAACAGAGATAAATCAGGTTCAATATTACCTTCTAAAAAGCAAGAAAAAGGTGTGTATTTTTTAAACATGTTTTCATAACATTTGTTTGAAAAATCAATTTGAAGTGATTCCAATGGCATATTGAAGCATAGATATCATTATTGAATTATATAATGTCTTCCAAAAAATAATTCAACACCCATTAAGCCCTCATAAAGCTATACTATGACGCATGGAGAGGAAGAATTGCAGTTTGATATATCAAAATTACAGTACCAAGTGCAACAAATTTAGATCTTACAAAGAGAAATCAAAGATGACATAGATGGTTTACAAGCATAAATGAAGGCTAATTTGAAAGGTTTGAAGGACCAAATGAAATATAATATGGATGATAAAGTAATGTAATATCACATCGAGCATCAACAACAAGTTCTCCAACTCTCAAAGGATAACCTAAATTTGGTGCAGAATCGAATGAAACAATAGGAAGATCAACATCGCAGCGAAAGAATTTCTGAAGCAGTCACAGAAACAAGAACTCGACAACTATGAAATCGATAAATTTTAGAGTATCTCAGCAAGTGGAAGAACTTACCCATTGAAGATTCCACATGGGAGGATGAGAATTTTATACAGAAGCATCAAGAAATAATCAAGCGTTGAGGACAACACTTGTTTGAAGGAGAGGGGCATGTTAGGTCCCTATATTACTAGTTTCGTCTCTTAATGTTGTTAGTGTAGCCCCCTTATTGTTATTGTTGTACCCCTATAGTCCCCATATTGTTATTATTGTGCCCCATAAAACCCCACTATTTTTATTGTTGTGCCCTTACATTATTATTGTTAGGTTGGCTAGGATTATATTGTGACCCCATGGACTCCTATATATAGAAAGGAGGTTTTTTCATTTGAATCATCCAAGAATTGTTCATTTATGTAACGTAAAGGAGGTTTCCCCCTCGAAGAGGCTTATTTCTAAGTCGTTGATCTATCTTTTCTTCTATTTTGTGAGTTGGTTTCATAACAATGCTTTTGGGTATGGGCTGGTTATATCTTTATAAGACCAAGGAGGATTGATATGACATGGCCATTAAGTGCTTGGATGACAATAGGCAACAAGGAGTCTTGTGGGGTAAGAATAAAGTGACATCAGTTTGGATGGTGATAGTTATGCAGGCCAAGCATAGTTTTGGGAAAGGGTGTGTGTTATTTTCAGTGCACATTTTAGTGACAAAGGTAAGGAAGTTGAGGATGCAGATGTGTTAAGCAGTTCCCAGTTCTACAACATTTTCAGGTTTTATTTCTCGCAAATATTTCAGAGTTTCCACCTCACAAGGAATTAGACGTTTCTATTGAGTTGGTACTTGGGCAGCACCAGCATCTAAGGCACCTTACAGATGAGCACACCATATTTGGTAGAGTTGAAGATGTAGTTGAAGGAAATTCTAGACAAGGGTACATTAGGCCATGTGTATCACCTTGGTGTGCACCAGTATTGTTTGTGAAGAAGAAGGATGGTACTCTCAGGTTATGCATTGATTACAGGAAGTTTAAAAAAGTGACCATCAAGAAAAAGTATCTGTTGTCGAGGATTGATGACTTGTTCAATCAGTTGAAAGGAGCAGCAATGTTCTCTATGATTGATTTGAGATCGGGATATCATTTCATACGCATTAAAGAAGAAGACATCTACAAGAAAACTTTTCAGACTATGTATGGGAATTATGAGTTTGTTGTAGTTCCTTTTGGTTTGACTAATGCTCTAGATACATTTATGCGCTTGATGAATAGTGTGTTATGTCCTTATTTGGAAACTATTGATGATATATTGGTATATTCTACAAATGAAGAAGAGCATGTTGAACATTTAGCAGAAGTGTTGAGATTTCTAAGAGAGCATCAGTTGTATGCTAAGCTTATCAAATGCATTTTATTTCAGACAGAGGTAAATTACTTGGGACATGTTGTTTCCAAAGAAGGAATAGCGGTGGGTCCAGAAAAGATAAGGGCTATCATGGAGTGGACAACTCCTAGGAATGTAGAATTTTGAATAGATAGAGGAATGTGCAGCCAGTTTTGATCAATTAAAGAAGTTGTTGACACATTCTCCAGTGTTAAATATCGCAGATCTAAATAAATAGTTTGTAGTATGTACAGATGCTTGCAAAATAGGACTTCATGGAATCCTTATTTAGGAAGGACATGTAGTATGCAATGAGTCACAGAAACTAAATGAGCGTGAGAGGAATTATCCGACACATGATATTGATTTGGAAAAGATCATTCGTGCATTGAAGATGTAGAGGCACTATCTTATGAGCAGACGATTTGTATTGATGAGTGACCATAGTGGATTGTGGTATTTATTTGACCAACTGAATCTTAATATTAGGAAAGCTAGATGGTTGGCCACGATCAGTGAGTTTGACATTGAGATCAGGTATATTAAAGGTAAAGAGAACAAGGTTGCAGATACTCTTAGCAGGCAGATATAGGTGAATCATATAGTAGCTATGAGTTCCTATGGGATAGATCTACAAGATAGGATCTTGTAGGCAGGTCAGCAGGATATCAAGTATATGGATCCAAGGCATAGATTGCAGCATAGTACAGGTATAGGTAATGGCATAGGAAAAGGTACATGTAGTGGTACAGGTACAGGTAGTGGTACAAATATAGGTACATGTATTGGTACAGTTATAGGCGCACATGATGTTGTTATGATACCATCTCCAAAAATAGAATAAAAGAGAGATCCACACCTTAGAAATAAGCCACTTCAAGGGTAAAACCTCCTTTACATTACGTAAATGAACAATTCTTGGATGATACAAATGAAAAAACCTCCTTCTATATATAGGATTCCATGGGGTCACAATATAATCCTAGTTGGCCTAAAAATAATAATATAAGGGCACAATAATAACAATATTAGGGTTACAGGGGTACAACAATAACAATAAGAGGGCTACACTAACAACAATAAGGAACTACACTAGTAATATAGGGACCTAACATGCCCCTCTCCTTCAAAAAAGTGTTGTACTCAACACTTGAGTAGCTCTGGATGCTTCTGTACAAAATTCTCATCCTCCCATGTAGAATCTTCAGTGGGTAAGTTCTTCCACTTGATGAGATACTCTGAAATTGATCGATTTCGTAGTTGTCGAGTTCTTGTATCTGTGACTGCTTCAGGTTCCAATATGATTTTTTCTTCCTCATCAAGTTCTGGAAATATTGTTTGAACTATAAGTTTTTCACCTATAACCTTCTGTAAGCATGAAACATGGAAAACCGGATGCACTCACGAAGAAGCAATAAGCTCCAATTTGTATGCCATAGTACCAATTTTTGCAACACCTTGTAAGGACCATAGTACTTTGTCGATAATTTATTACACTTCTTAGTTTGCTTGAGGAAAATTTGTTTGTATGGTTCTAGCCGTAAAAATACCTAGTCTCCTACATCAAAACTTCTCTTGCTGTGATGTTGATCTACATGTTATTTCATTCGATTTTGTGCCAAATTTAGGTTATCCTTTAAGAGTTGGAGAACTCGTTGTTGATGCTTGATGTGATATTCCACTCCTTGAACCTTAGAATTTTCTCTTAAATATGATGTGATGGACGGTGGATGATATCCATAAAGTGCCATAAATGGGGTTATTTTTGCAACAATATGGAAGGAAGTGTTATACAACCATTCAGCGAGAGGTAACCACTTGACCCATTGTATTTGTTTATCAGATACAAAACAACAAAGATATCCTTCCAAACATTTATTCACTATCTTAGTTTGACCATCGGATTGAGGATGATATTATGAGCTACGAGCTAGTTGAGTACCCAAACAAGAAAATAATTTCATCCAAAAATTTCCAGTAAAAATGCGATCTCTGTCGCTTACAATAATATTTGGGTTTCCATGTAGCTTTTGAATTGTTTCCATAAATGCAGTAGCAATTGTACTTGCTTTAAATGTATGAGATAATGCACAAAAGTGTGCATACTTGGTAAGTCTATCAACTACCACCATGATTACACTCTTTCCTTCAGACTTAGGTAAACTTATTATAAAATCCATTGAACTCTCCTCCCAATGTTGACTTGGAATGGAGAAAGGTTGTAGAAGACCCGGGGTCTTAATTATCTGAACTTTATTTTGTTGGAAAACCAAACATTCCGCCACAAAATCTTTAATATCAGATATAAGGCCATCCCAAAAAAATTCTTTCTTCACCCTGTGGTAAGTTTTTAAAAATCTTGAGTGTCCTCCTATAGGAGAAGTGTGCAATTCCAAAAGAATATTTTGTTTTATTTGGGAATTCTTACAAAGATATAAGTGATCTTTGTACCATAAGGAATCATTTTTCCAACTAAATGTATCAGATGTACTAGGATCTTGCTGCAGCTTTTGAATGAGTGTCCACACTTCTTTGTCCTTCTTCCATTCATCCCTTGCTTCGGTTATCCAATCTGATTGGATAACAGAAATGGCACAAAGTAATGCTTCCACCTCTTCATCCTTTCTTGAGACTGCATCTGCAACAAAATTTTGCTTCCCTTTTTTGTATATGATTTCAAAGTCATAACCCAACATCCTTGTGACCCATTTTTTTTTCTCTTCTAAAGATAGTCTTTGTTCCAAAAAGTGTTTAAGACTATCATGATCAGTTTTTACCTTGAAGTGTCTTCCCATTAGGTAAGGTTTCCATTTCTTTAGTGCATGTATTATTGCCAACATTTCCTTCTCATAAATAGCTTTCTGTAAATATTTTCCTTTTATTGGATGGCTTTCAAAAGCAACGGGTCTTCCTTCTTGCATTAAAACAGCACCAATTCCATTTCCTGAGGCATCACATTCCACAATAAAGTTTTTTTTGAAGTCTGGCATAGCTAACACCGATGTTAGGCACATTGCCTCTTTAAGATGTTCAAAGGCCTTAGTTGCTTCAAGAGTAAATGAAAATGCATCTTTCTTCAATAATGTTGTTAGAGGTGTTGTTTTTATCCCATAATTGTTAACAAACTTGCGATAATACCTTGTTAACCCGAGAAAGCCTCACAACTGCTTTATGGTTGTGGGGACTTTCCATTCCTTAATGGCTTTAATTTTGTTAGGGTCTACCTTAACACCCTCGTGAGATACAATATGACCCATATATTCCACCTCTTGTACTCCAAAGAAACATTTGGATGTTTTTGGATATAATTGTTTCTCCTCCAATAGTTTGAGCACCTTGTCAACATGTTGAAGACGATCCTTCCAAGATCTATTGTAGATTAGTATATCATCAAAAAAAGGCTAGCACAAAATTTCCAAGGAAGTGTTTGAAAACGGAATTCATCAACCCTTGAAATGTAGAAGGTGCATTGGTAGGGCCAAAAGGCATGACAAAAAATTCATAATAACCCTCATGAGTTCGAAATGTTGTTTTCGGTCTTCAGTCTTCATTCTAATTTGATGATATCCTGAACAAATATCCAACTTGGTAAAATAAATTGCTCCATGTAATTCATCCAATAATTCATCAATCACATGAATGGTAAATTTATCTTTAATACTGAGCTTATTGAGCTCCCTATAATCTGGACACTTGCTCCATGATCCATCCTTCTTGTGCATCAATACTACTGGAGCAGAGAAAGAACTTTGACTAGGTTGAATTATACCAGCCTCTAACATTTCTGCAATCATACATTCAATTTCTCTCTTTTGGACATAAGGATATTTGTAAAGCCTGATGTTTGGAGGAACACTTCTTAGAATCAAATGAATAGCATGATCAGGATCATGAATAGGTGGGAGTCCTTTGTGAGTTTAAAACACCTTGGAATGATTGTCCAAGACTTTTTGGAGATCTGGAGAAATAGATGATTTTTATGTTGGAACTTCTAGTGAGCATAATTGTGCAATTACACCTCGTTTTTCTTTCTTCAGAAGCTTTTTCATGACATTAGAGCTTATTATATTTCTCATCTTCCCTGTGATACCCTATAATTCGACTTCCTTTCCTTCCGAAAAAAAAAAAAAAAATTCAAGAAAAGTTCTTGAAAATTAAAAGCTACTATCCCTAATGATTATAACCATTGTACTCCTAGTACAACATTAGCACCTCCCGTTGGAATGGAAAGCATTGGACTATTCAATACATATTCCCCCATGGTTAGCTTGATATTATGGCATTTTCCAGAGCAATTTATAGTTCCTCCATTTGCAACCATAACTTGACATTCTGGTGTTGGGTATAGGAAACAATTCAATTCCTTGGCTACCTTACAATGAATAAAATTATGGGTATTTCCCGAATAAATCAACACTATTACCTTTTTCTTCTTGATATGTCCTTCTATCTTGAGAATTTGAGGAGTGGTAATTCCTGCCAATGCATTACACAATATGTTCGGTCTCATTTCTTCTTCTTCTAGGGTTCGTTCCTGGTGTATATCCTCTTCTTTTGAAGTTTCTTGTTCATTTTATTCCTCCTCTTCACAATATATTTAAAATAATTTATTTTCAGCACACTTATGACCTTTACTGTATTTTCTATCACAACTATAGCAAAGCCCTTTTGCTCTTTTTTCTTCCAATTTTTGTGGTGTCAACCTTTTAGGTTGTGGAATTATAGGAGTAGCAACACTTCCATATTTATAGATGTGAGTGGTAGGCTTCCTTGTCGCCATAATTTTACATTCAATTTTTCTTTCCAACTTGAATGCCTTCTCCAATGAATCAGGTTCCCAAAGGTGAACCTCATGTTGGATGTTATCCTTTAAAGTCCCTATGAAGACATCAATCTTGTGTTCCTATAGAATATTAGTTACCCTTATATTCAATTTTTGGAAGTCCTCAGTGTGCTCCACCACTGAACATTTTTGTTTGAGATTTATAAATTGGCTAAAGAAGGTGTTCTCTTTGTATCCTCATAATGTGCTATCATTTCCTTCGTAAAAATTGACTAAGTGACAATTTTTTACAGGAGAAAATCCATTGATACCATACAAATGTATTTTCTTCTAAATGTAAATTTGCAATGCGTACCTTTTGTGTGTTTTGCACATTATTGAGATCAAAATATTGCTCCATATGTAGTATTCGTGTTACGAGATCCTTCCCATCAAACTTCCTCAAATATATCTTTGGAATATGGTGGTTCTTCCATCCAACATTAGAGTTTATGAAATCACGATTAACATTTATGTTGTTCTCATCATGAGTTTCCTTTACTATATTTTCTCCATTATGAAACATTTCTTGTATCAACTTTGTCAAACCTTCCATGTCTGCTTTTAGATCATTCTTCATGTTTTCCATGTTGTCTTTCATTTTTTTCATCAATCTTAGCTTCCATGTCATCCATCTTAGCTTCCCCGCCAGCTTCCATGCCATACATATTAGCTTCCATGCCATTCTTCAAACCATCCATCTTAGCTTCCACGCCTTTCTTCAAAACGTCCATCTTAGCTTCCACACCTTTCTTCAAAACTTCCATTTCATATTTTGTTTCTCTTTGCGAGAGTGAAATTTGGTGCACTTGCTCTTGTAATTTTGATATGCCAGTTGCACTTCTTTGTCTTCATGAGTCATAGTAGAACCTTATGAAGGCTTAATGGGTGTTGAAATTTTTTTGGGGGCATTTTAGAACCCAATACTGATATCTATTCAACAATATTCCCTTGGAATCAATTTAAACTAATTTTTCAAACAAGAATTATGCAATTCGAAAATAAATACACACCTTTTTCTTGCTTTTGAGGAGCTCGATATTGAAACTAAATTATCTCTATTATTTTGGATCTTCAACATTTGAAATTTGGTCCTATTGTAGCCCAATTAATCTTCTTTCGAATGCCACAGGTCTCACCTGATTTGGATTCTTCAAGGAAAAGTTATGCCCAATCTCCCACAATGACCTAATTATGGATTGGTTCAGTAGATCAAACTTGTACAAGGTGCCATGTGTCACTGGTTCCTCCTTCAGCTATGAAATGGATACATAAGAAACTACAATACGTTTACTTGTGGACACTTGTTACATAATTCCAATCTGATGCTCGGAGAGAGAGTTATGATGATTTTCCCACGGTCACCTCTTTGAGATGAAATTTGGGAGCCTGAAAAACCCTAACTTCCACAGATGATATCTCCGCAAATATTGTGAACCAAGATCTGAATTTTTTACACGAAGTTCCTCAATATTTCGGCTTCATGTGATAAAAATTTCAGATTCTGAAACTTCGTAGAAAAAACTTTATAGTGAAAATTCCACGATGACATGTTTGGAGCAGTGAAACCCTAGAATCCAAAGTTCTGATACCAAATGTTATGAAACCAGCTCCAAAAATAGAAGAAAAGAGAGAAAAACGCCTTAGAAATAAGCCACTTAAAGGGGAAACCTACTTTACATTACATAAATGAAAAATTCTTGAATGATACAAATGAAAAAACCTCCTTCTATATATAGGATTCCATGGGGTCACAATATAATCCTAACCGACCTAACAATAATAATGTGAGGGAAAAATAATAGCAATATTGGGGTTACAGGGGTACAAAAATAACAATAATGGGGCTACACTAACAACAATAAGGGACTACACTAGTAATATAGGGACCTAACAGATGTGGACTATCATCTCGCAGCAAATGGCTTGATACATTTTAGAGGCAGAATGTATGTGCCAGATAGCAGTGAACTCAAGAAAGTGATCTTGAGGGAGTTTCATGTGAAATTGTATTCAGATCACCTAGGCTATCAGTAGTCGTTGACAGTAGTGAAGAAGTTTTACTATTGGTTTAATTTGACAAGAGACGTAGTAGTTTTTATGTCTAGGTGCTTGGATTGTCAACAGTTCAAATTATATTGTAAGCATCCAAGTAGACTACTATAGTCGATTCTGACTCCATAATGGAAATGGGAGTTCATTTCCATGGACTTTATCACAATTTTATTCAGGACATCTAGGCAGCATGATTCCATCATGGTTGTGGTGGAAAGGTTGACGAAGGTAGTGTACTTCATTCTAGTGAAGTATGAATACATAGCGAATGATGTAGCACATGTCTTCATCAGGAATTTGGTCATACTACGTGGTGTTTTGCAGAAGATTGTGTCAGGCAGGGATGCAAAGTTCACTTCCAAGTTTTGGAAGGAGTTTTTTTACAGCTTTGGGCACAGATTTTTCCTTCAGTACAGCTTATCATCTGCAGACAGATGGATAGACAGAGAGGGTCAACAGGATATTGGAGGACATGTTGAGAATGTATGTGATGCATCAGTAGTGAAAGTGGGAAGATTATCTTCCACTGGTAGAGTTTTCTTAAAACAATGGGTATCAGGAATATTTAAGGATAAATCAGTTTGAGTCATTGTATGGGTGGAGTTGCAATACTCCCATCAGTTGGAGTGATACAGTTAACAGGGTGGTTATTCGACCGGACATGTTGGCAGAAATGGAACAGGAAATGTAGGTAACCAAGAAAAATCTAAAAGCATCACAGGATGGGAAGAAGAGTTATGCGGATCAGAATAGGTTGTTTAAGGAGATTTAGGTTGGGGAGAAGGTGTACTTGTGCATCAATCCCAATAAGAGTTCCGTACAGATTGGATCGTGTGCCAATATGGCACCTCAGTTTTGTGGTCCTTTTAGGATTCTTGAGAGGATTGGACTAGTAGCCTATCAACTTGCATTGACTACAATAGTGAAATTCCATGATGTTTTCCATGTGTCATTGATTAAGAATTATATTAAAGATGTTGATCATGTGATTGACTAATCTTTATTGCAGTTGGAGCCAGAAGGAGAATTCCAACCAGAACCGCAGTACATTTAAGACGCTCACACTCTAGAACTAAGAAATTGAGTAGGTTAAAGTGCAATGGAAGAACTTTGGTCTCGATGAAGCTACACAGGAGATGTTGGATCATATTTGGGTTATGTATCCTTCTTTATTCGCTAGTTGAGAGAATGTTTTGCCATGTGTTTTTGTGTATGTTTTGGTATATGTATATGGATGTAAAGACCTCCATGATATATGTTATAAAGTTCCAATAAGTGGTATGGAATTCATGTCATTATGATGTTATATTTGTTATTTTGTAATGTTGGTTTGCTTCTTAGTAGGTTGATCATTGTAAATATTGCAATGAGATGTGTTATAAAGCTCCATGGCAAGTATCTTTTTGGTTGTAGGTGTCATTGAACACGAATAATGATGTTCCCCCAAGGGGGAGGTTTCTTTAACATCCCTAGTGAAAATTCCATGTAAATAAAAGTTAATAAAGGAAAAATAATAACCAAGGTCATGGGACACGCATTACACGATGAATTTTGGGGAAAACATCCTAGTTTGGGTGTTCATATGGTTTATTATAGCTATGGAAATTGGTAAAGGAAATGGCTAAGGCTTTGGAAAGGAAAAGTGGAATTTATTGGTATTTATTTATGAAAATAATTAAAAATAGGAGAAAAGGAAGTTGAAAGGTCACAGGTTTCATGCGATGAGGAAAATGAAGGAAAATAATGGATAATTGAAGAACATAGAGGCCTAATTATTAAAAAGGATTATGAGGATCAATTCATAGAATTTTGTTCGTTCAGTTTTGGAGCTCTCATTTTATTCTCTCTCTCTCTCATACTCTTGGATACATAGTTTCTTGGAGCACTCATGGAGAGTGTGGCATACTTGTATATTTGGAGCAAGAACATAAAGGAAGAGCAGGAAATCATAAGAGGACATTCGGATCAGCAACTACAGTGGGTTTTTCTTGTAGGTACCGAGTTGCATGTATGTTTCCTCACTATTTTTGGCATGCATGGTATATGCATGTGGTTTATTGGTCAATATTTGTCACTGGCATGGAGGATTCCTGGATTGACAGTGGATTTTCCTAGCCTTGTCATTTCCTCAATATCCATGGTGTTGTTGGTTCATTTCCTTTTGTTTTCCGGTTGGTTCTCATGTTCCTTTAGTTGTGGGTTGAGTTATTAGTTCCTAGAGCCTTAGTTGGTCAAACTCTCTGGAGCCCTGTAACAGCTTGGGTTGAATTACTAATCCTAGAGCCTTGGTTGGACAAACGCTTTAGAGCCTTTGGTGGGTTGATTTACTAGTCCTGGAATATTGGTTGGACAAATGCTCTGGAGCCCAACAACAGTTGTGGGTTGAGTTATTAGTCTTGGAGCCTTGGTTGGAACAAATGGTTTAGAGATCTGGACAGCTTGGGTGGATACCAGTCTGGTGATGGTTTGTGATGTCCAACCATGAGGTGGAATCACTGGTGGAGGGTTGAGGTGGTTTGGCCTCTGGAATCCCTGGTTTGCTTTTGATGGATTTTTTTATGATATCCCACATTCATGCTTGGAATATGGCACGGGGGTGATTGGTTGAAGAGAGTATTTTCTCAGCCATGTATATGGTCGGGTGGTACGTGGAAGTCCCAGGCTTTATTGCATTTTTATTATCGCAATAAGAGCTATTTTCCCCTTGCATTGATGGGTAAATATTCTTGTTATCATGTGGCTTATATGGTTTTTCTATGCTTGTCAATTCTGTTGTTTATATGTTGGTTATGAATGTGTTCTATGTCAGTAATGATGTATGGATATCATCATGTTTTGATTTGTAAATGAATGAAAAATGTATCTATGACCAAATATATGATAATTCAGTTAATTTTTTGAGGCAACAATGCTTCTTAGCGATTCTAAGATAAGTATGAGACTCCTATGCTCAAATTTGTTGTTTAAAATTGTAGATTACATATTTGTGACATGTTTGAAGAAATGCCTGTCATGGATAGTAAGGGTACAGTCAATTCCTTGTTCAAGTGATTGCATTTACATCATTATTTCATTTTTATCTTTCATTTCTAAAATTTTCATGGAGTTTTGGGGAAGTGACCTGAGCCCTAGGCCTGAAAAAGTGGCACAAAAATCGCAGTCGGAGGCTCAGAACAACTAGGTAATTATGTCCCTCGTCACACACATACCCATCTTTTGCGAGCGACTAGAGGTTTCAAGCCACACTCTTTCCATGTCAAGTGAGAGAGTGGGGGATTGGTGCATTAAAAGGTCAGTTTGATTTAGGGGCTAGCCTCGTGGAAGGTTGGGATGGCTCCTAGGTGTCCTATAGCAGGTGTAGAAGGTATGTGTTTTTGTGTTCCCTCAGTTCCACATCCTTAAATGACACATGAGGGAGTTGAATAATATCATAGTAACTCTTCCTCACATGTTTACCCTAGTTGGCTGATTACTTAGGTAGATGTGGGAGGAGGGTGTTACAGGTTGCAGAGGTAAACAAACCATGAGTGGATTAACGATTTAATGAGACTTCATATAGGATAACTTATCAAGTTGTGCCATTAATATTGAAATAAGTTATTTCCAAGCACATTAGGCATACAAACCTTTTGTGGATGATAATGGTAGTAGTGATTCTAAGAACTTTAGATTCTAAATTAAATATGGTACGTTACGATTCAAAAGTTAAGAGGAATAATTCCTATAACAACTTGAATAAAGGTAGGTCTTTGATAAAAGACATAAAGTGATATTGAGATGGGAAATGATAAGAAAATATTTTAGAGTGAAAAAAATAATGATTGAGTTACGGATAAATCACCAAGAATTAAACATCCCTTCTGCAAGGGGATTAAGCATGAAAGAAGACAAACAATGATGGCATAATTTTTGTGTGCATTAAGTAGAATGGTACTAGAAAGGATAAGAAAAATATGTATAACGATCATGGAACTTTAGAGTTTAAAATAAATGAATTTCACTAAATTTCATTGGGAAAGGAAGAATACATGACTAGAGATTAGAGATCAAGATGATGACGCTCATTTGAAGTTAATGATGTACATAAATGACTACATATAGTTAAATTTTCAACTTATTAGTTGAAACAATACGAAATGATTATTGAGAAGAAACAAGTATATTGATGAAAATATAAAACTAATATTATTAATGAGATAACCTAGATATTAGATGGATTTTGAATAATAATATTGGTATTCATTGTTTATACAAGCAAATGAAATTGATTTTTCTAATGAATTATGATAATAATGTTATAGTGTTTGATATGTATTGGGATGATTTTTATATTTTTTTTTAGTTATGATAATAATGGTGTATGCTCATGATGGATATGATATGCATAGGGATTATGATGCTATGATATGAAGTTATATTGACATGTGGTTAGTTTTGTGATGTCATGATATGCATATGATGTTGATATGTTGATGTTATAACTTATGAGGGTATTTTATGTGGTAATTGTATGCAAGTTTTATGACATGTGTGAGCATGTAGTTCTTTATGATTCAGAATTTTATGATTAAAAATGATGTTATATTATCATAATGACATGAAATACTAGGCTTGTGTATTATTTTCCATGATACCATGATGTTATAAATAATTCATTGGTTGCATGTTGAGATGTGGTGCTTGATAGGAAATCCACAAATGGGTTGAGAGGCTAGTTATTTAATGATCTCGTGGGATCCCATACCTGCGAAGGAGAATATGAAACACCATATGGGTTGGGGGCATACTCAATCAACACTACATATGTCATTAGTTCCTTTTTCTTGTATATCTCTTGATGGATAGCTCTTGAGGGGATATGGGACCATATTGACGAGGTCGAGTTCCTAACATTGGATTGGGATGTCGAAGTCTAGTGGGGGTGTAAGGACTTCGATGCCTAGGGTTGTGCACCTTAGTGAGTTTGGAGGGAGTGGGCCATCATTTCGAGATGACTAGAGTGCTACAGCTTAGAGTACTAAGTCGGGTGCCTGCCTTGGGGAAGATGAGGTATGATTTGGGCGCTAGCCTTGTTGAAGTCCAACAATAAATTACAGCACACACACTAGTGTGGGACCACAGGTCCTAGTGATACATTAGTGTGAAGGCCAATTTAATTAATTAAATTGGTGCAGTGTCTAATTTGATTTTCCCTTAATTAAATTGGAAAATAAAATGTAATTTATCCCATGATCACTTGTAATAGTTAACTGAGTGTGATAAACTCAGGTAGCTCATGTATTTCGAGTTGAGGGTAGTTGGTGAGGCATGCAGAGTAATTCTATTAGTTATGGAGTTCAAATTGCATTTGGTGCATTAGTTTAATGCACGAGTAATCAGTTAACTCAGTTAGGTGAGTTAGATTCAGTTGAACTAGTTGTAACTATTTGTTGCACTAGTGAGAGATCAAGTGAATTAAATATTATTCAATTCACAATCAGTGATCTGCCATGCAACTGATGATTTACTATTAATAGCCGCATGCATGTCAATTCCAGTGGAGACCCAGTTGAGACAAAGGTTAAAGGGATATTAACTATTAGTTGTGGGATTAGTAGGTTATCCACATGCAACCAGACATCCATTGTATTTCCCATGATCCTTGCGCAGTTTTGGAAGGCTGAAATTCCTAAAGAATAGGGATTGCATTCCACATGATTTGGGCAAGCAAGGCAGGCTGTTTAGAGGCTGAGAATTGGCTAAGTGTTGGTCGATTTTATTTGGGACAATGTGAGACAGTTGTGAGAGTGAAGGATACTTTTGTGAGAAGAGTGAATTGTAATTGTTTCATGATTCCATGGTCAATATACAATAGAATATAGAGGGGTTTTGAGAAGCAATATTTCCTCGGGAAATTATCTGTGTTGTGGTTTGATTTGATTCTTTCTGCACTTGTTGTGATTGGCGATTGTGTTTATTTTCCGCAATTGATTTGTATAAGGATTCAGTATCTAGCTTTAGTACATTTCTAGATTCAATATCAGATTGAATCCATTGATATAGATATGTTTGTATAATTTATACATGGTATCATAGCACAGGAAATCACTATAGTGGAGGAGAAGTTGAGTTTGTGACTGAATAGAATTCGAATTTGCAAAAGTCTTCTTAGTGCAACAGGAAAATCAGGATCGAAATGGCTTTCAATGGTTTGAGATTGGAGTATGCACTCGAGGGCAGCTCTAACTATATTGCGTGGAAAGACAGGATGGAGGCAGTACTAGAGGACAATGGGTTGAAATTACTTCATTGATAATGATGTTCACAAACCCGTTGTAGCAGATGCTGCAAATCTTGATGCTTGGAAAAAGAAGGTTCCAAAGGCAAGGAGGATCTTACTGGAGGGAGTACGAGACAAAATTTTCTCAAGTCCCCATGGCAAAGTGACACCATATGCAATGTGAAGAGATTTGACAGACTTGTTTCAGAGTAGCAGTGATCATAGAAAATTGGCACTGAAGGACAAGCTAACGAAAATCAAAATGGAGAAAGGCGACACCATTCCAAAATATTTATCAAAGTTTGTTCAATTTCGGGATGAGCTTGGGAGCATCATAATTACTATCGCAAATGATGACTTGGTGAGCCTAGCTCTTCTAGGCCTTCCCAAGAGTTGGCATAGTTATCAGGACTCTGTCAATGGGAGGGATTGAAGATGCCACAATGGGAACGACTATGGTCGGATTTAGTGCAAGAAGAATTCAGGTGGAATACCAGGGATGGATCTTCATCTAAGAATGATGATGAATAATATTGTGCTTTGGCTACCAAGGCGAAGAAGGGGAAAGGAAAGAAATTCTATTCCAAATTTGAGTTCGGCAAAGATGGCAAGAAGCGCGACATGTCCAGAGTGAAGTGTCTTCACTGTCACGAGAATGGCCTCGCAATTTGAGCTTGACTTCTCACTCATTACATGCATGGTGTCAAGTGCAATGGGATTGGTGTGGTACTTGGATAGTGGTCCATCCTTTCTCATGATGGGAGACAAAGAACTTTTCAGTAGCTTAGAGGAGAAGGACCTCCAGATGCATATCGAAATGGGAGATAACGGGAAGTACAATGCTACCATGATTGGTACAGTTACCTTCTAGAGATAGTCAGGTAAACCATTCTTATTAAAATATGTAATGCATGTACCAGGCTTGAAAAATAATTTAGTTGCAGTCGCGATGTTAGAAGATAGAGGCTATGATGTTGTTATCTGTGAAGGAAAATCTTTCCTTCGACACAAAGCAACAGGACAAGCCAAGAAAATTGGGATTCATGTGAAGAATCTCTATAAACTTGATGTAGATGGTTGCGCAGCATTGATGGGTAAGGCGGAAAAAGTGGTGAGACGGGATGAGGGTGAGTTATGGCACAGGTATTGGGCCATCTATACCACAGAGCTTTGAAGGTCATGCAGCAGATTTCTACGGGTCTTCCCAAGGGTACTCTTGTGCAGTTAGACACATGCAAGGGGTGTACTATGGGGAAGTATGCAAAGGCCACTTTTCACGAGAAGCGGAACTAAGCTTCAAAAATACTTGAGAGAGTTCACTCATACATGTGTGGAGCATTCTCTACTGCTTCAATAGCAATGCATAAGTAATATGTGGTCTTTGTTGATTATTTTTCTAGAAAGTATTAGATCTACTTCATGCATAAGAAATATCAAACATTCTCAAAATTTCTTGAGTTCAAATCATTAGTGGAGAAATACACAGGAAAGCATGTGAAGGCTCTTAGGAGCAACAATGGTGGTGAGTACATCTCCAATGAATTCAAGGACTTCTCCAGCAAAGAAGAAATTTGGATAGATCTGATTGTGCCTCATAACCCACAGTAGAATGGGGTCACAGAAATAAATAATAGAACAATTGTGGGTGCAACATAAGCGATGTTGCATGATTAGGGCCTACTATTGCATCTGTGGGCAAAAGCATGCAACACAGTGGTATTTTTTCAAAAATGTTGTCCTCATCGGATACTTGGCATGAGTACACCAAAGGAGGCTTTTACTGTTAAGAAACTTGATGTTTCACATTTTAATATTTTTGGCTCATTTTTTTATGTGCATGTGACCAAGGATGCCAGGAAGAAGCTCGAACCAACAGCTGAGATTGGGATATTTTTTGGGTACAATGATACTCCCCACAACTATCGGGTGTATTTTTCAAACATCAAGATGATTTTTGTGAGACGAGATATAAAATTTGATGAGGAGAAAGCCATGTGATTGTCCCTTGAGAGGGAGTGGGATTTTCATGCAAATGAGGAACTCTTGGTTCCAAATAATGAACCTCAAGATGTGGAACAACCAAATGTGGAGGATTATGGAGTGGAAGAAAACACTCATGCAAATCCATCCACCAGAAATGGTAGAAGGCGCACCATGGAAGCTGATAGATTGAGACTTGATGCGGCAGAGAATGTAGGAGCCCCTACTTCATTACGCAGACAGAGATAGTCTCCAGACAGGTTTACTGGATACATGGCTCTTATGAGCAAGTGTATTATGACAAAACCATCTTCCTTTGAGGAAGAAGTGCAGAAACCAATTTGGGTTGATGATATGGTAGAGGAGTATGACTCCATCATCAAGAACAGTGCATGGGAGGTTGTCCCAAGACCGGTCGGAAAATCAGTGGTCGGATCTAGATGGATCTGTAACGTGAAGCAAGCAGCAGATGGGAGTGTGGAGAAGCACAAGGCAATATTTGTATTGGCTCGGGGATTCTCACAAGTTGAGGGGATTGACTATGAGGATACTTTCACACCAGTCGTGAGGCACTCTTCCATTAGATCTATCCTTGCACTCTCATCGTAGATGGGGTGGTGCATTCATCAAATGGATCTGAAATTTGTGTTTCTCAATGGAGTTATTGAGGAAGAAGTGTACATAGAGCAGCCAGAAGGTTTCAAGATATTTGATAGTGAGTCACATGTGTGCCAACTCAAGAGAAAACTGTATGGGCTGAAGTAAGCACCTTGTGCTTAGTACACTCAGATTGACAACTATTTCACCAGGTTAGGCTTCACCAAAAGTGAAGCGGATGCAAACCTGTACCAGATTGTGGTTGATGGTAAGCTCTTGACTATCGTACTTTATGTTGACGATCTAATTTTGACAGGTGATGAGAAGTTGATAACTTCATTCAAGGAGGATCTTGCAAGGGAGTTATAAATGAAGGACATGGAACTCCTTCACTATTTCCTTGGTTTGGAAATATGGCAACCGGATGGTGAACTTTTTCTTTCTCAAGGAAAGTATGCCAAAGAGATACTAGGTAAGTTTCACATGGAGAGTTGTAAACCCATGGATACTCCTCTTCCAGGATATTGGAGTAAAGAGGATGCTACTTCAGGAGACATACTGGATGCTACTATCTACAGGCAGCTAGTGGGTTCACTGATGTACTTGGTGAACACTAGACCAAATATTTTCTACGCAGTTTACCAACTGATTCAAGCTATGGTTAAGTCAACCAAGCTCTTTTGGAAGGCGGGGAAGCATGTCTTGAGATATCTCAAGGGCACCATAGAGTATGGCTTATGGTATAAAAATTATGGATTATGGTACAGATAAACAGAGGGAGTGAAGCTTCAAGGCTTCATGGATGTAGATTGGGCAGGCAGTCCATCAGACAGAAAGAGAACATCAGGAGGGATATTCAGCATAAGATCGACAGCAGTTTCTTGGTATAGTAGGAAGCAGCGATCTGTGGCACTCAGTTCAGCTGAGGCAAAGTACAAGGCAGCAATTCAAGCTCCATGTGAGGCCATCTAGATGAGAAAGATCTTGGTTGGTTTGTTTGGTTCTCAGATGGATCTGATTGTGATACATTGTGATAACCAGAGTTGCATTAAAATTTCGGTTAATCTGGTATTCCATGATAGGTCCAAGCACATAGACATCTGGTACCACCATCTCATATATTGTGTTCAGAGGTGCATTATGTTACTTCATTACATTCCCACGGAAGATCAGGATGCATATATTCTAACGAAGGCGCTCTCCAAGAGAAAATTCGAATACCATAGAGGCAGGATCGAGTTAGTAGATAATCCCTTTCTTGTTGAGAGGGAGTGTTGAAGTCCAACAAGAAATTTCAGCACACACACTAGTGTGGGACCCTAGGTCCTAATGATACATTAGTGTGAAGGCCAATTTAATTAATTAAATTGGTGCAGTGTCTAATTTGATTTTCCCTTAATTAAATTGGACAATAAAATGTAATCTTATCTCATGATCACTTGTAATAGTTAATGGAGTGTGATAAACTCAGTTAGCTCATGTATTTCGAGTTAAGGGTGGTTGGTGAGGCATGCAGAGTAATTCTATTAGTTATGGAGTTTGAATTGCAGTTGGTGCATTAGTTTGATGCATGAGTAATCAGTTAACTCAGTTAGGTGAGTTAGAGTCAATTGAACTAGTTGTAACTGTTTGTTGCACTAGTGAGAGATCAAGTGAATTAAATATGATTTAATTCACAATCAATGATTTGTCGTGCAACTGATGATTTACTATTTATATTTGCATGCATGTTAGTTCCAGTGAAGACCCAGTTGATACCAAGGTTAAAGGGATGTTAACAATCAGTTGTGTGATTAGTAGGTTGCCCGCATGCAACCAGACATCCATTGGATTGCCCATGATCCTTGCACAGTTCTGGAAGGCTGAAATTCCTAAAGAATGGGGATTGCATTCCACATGAAATGCGCAAGCAAGGCAGGATTTTTAAAGGCTGAGAATTAGCTAAGTGTTGGTTGATTTTGTCCAAGACAGTGTGAGACAGTTGTGAGAGTGCAAGAGACTCTTGTGAGAAGAGTGCATTATAATTGTTTCATGATTCCATGGTGAATATACAATAGAAGATAGAGGGGTTTTGAGCAGCAAGCTTTCCCCGATAAAGTATCTATGTTGTGGTTTGATTTTATTCTTTCTGCACTTGTTTTGATTGGTGATTGTGTTTATTTTCTGCAATTGATTTGTACAAGGATTCATTATCTAGATTTAGTACATTGCTTGATCGGATTGAATTCATTGATATACATATGTTTGTATAATTTCTACAAGCCTTGGGGCTAGCCTTGGGCTATGGTACAGACCGATTAGGCTTTATTCCTAGTTCTGAATGTTGGGAAAAAGGACAAATATTCCTTGGTATTTCTTGGGTATTGTGGAAAAGGCTTCGATCCCTGCTGGTTATACTAGTTTGGTAGAGGGTGTAAGGAAAACATGAAGTAATAAATAACTAAATAAAATAAAATTTTAAATGATTCAACTTAACTTCGGGACGAATTTCCTTAAAGAGGGGGAGTATGTAATCCCCCCTAATAATAATAAAAATAATAATAATAAATAAATAAATATAATATAATTTTAAAGTATGAGTAAATAAATAATAAACAATAAAGAAAATATAATAATAGTAAATAAATAATAAATAATGAAGAGAATATAATAATAGTAAATAAATAAAATAGCAAATAATAAACTGGAGTTCTAAACAAATATATATAAAAGTAAATTATAAAAATAGTAAAAATAAGTAAAGTTAATAAAAATTAAAAAAGAATAAAATAAGAAAGAATTAAATTAAGAGAAATATTGAATTAAATAAAACTTAAAGCAAAGAAAGAAAAGTTGCATGTTGACACATGGATTATGTGCATGCAGATCTCTTTCCAATTCCATTACATTTTTGGAATATTTGGTTATATTTAATGGACAAAGAGGGAATGAGATGATCATTCTTCTATAAAACAGTGTTGAGAAGAAAAGAAAACCTTGGAAGTAGTACATTGATTGAGGGTTCGGGGGTGGTTAGTTGTAGAAATATTATGTGCAACTAAGCCTACGTTCTCGTGGAGACTCATCCCCAAAAAAAATTTGTGGTTAGCAGAATTCAAATAGAATTCAACTCCAAAATCACAAGTAAGGAATATCATCGATACAGGTAAGTCATCTATACTCGTGTTTTGTTGAAAATTCTATGTTAAATAGTTGAATAGTTGTGTGTTGATTATTATAGTTGTGTGTTGATTATTAATCACATGAGTTGATGTGATTACTTGTATATTTAAATTGTGGGTTATTACATGTATTCCTTATGTTTTAGTGGTGTGTTAACTGGCCCCACAAAGTCAAGAGCCCATTTTTTAAAAGGCTTGATCATGATATGTGGTTTCAAAGGAATATTTTCAATTTGTGTTGGTCTTCTCATTCTTTGACACTTATCATAGCTTCTAATATACATTTTAGCATCCCTAAAAATTGTTGGCCAATAGTATCCTTGTCACGGAACTTTATTCATGGCCCTTTTATCTGCAGAGTGGCCCCACAAGGATCATCATGACATGCTTTTAGGATGTCATAGATTTAATCTTCCCAAACACACCACCATATCATATGATCGGGCCCAATTATAAACAAGTACCCTTGAATCCAAGAGTACATAGCACTATTTCTAACAACTTTTCGTCACTCTTTAGGTGACAAGTGTTGTGGAGTTTACTTGCAGCCAAAATATTAGAAATGTTTGCAAAATAGGGAGTATTAGTACACAAGGAAAACAAATGTTCATCAGGGAAAGTATCTTCTATATAACTAAACTTATATGTATTATGAAGTTGTGATAAGAAATCGGCGACAACATTTTCCATTCTTGGTTTATCAACAATGGTACTATCAAATTATTGTAGGAGGAGAATCAACCTGTTAACTCTACCATACGTAATAGGTGTATTCATAATATATCAAATGGTAGAGTGATCAATATGCATAAAGAGAGGGTATATATTAAAATAATGAAGGAATTTGTTTATGGCATGTACCACGGCAAGGAATTATTTCTTAATTACTATATAACTTAGTTCAACTGGAGTTAAATTTTTACTAATATAATAAATGGCGTAAGGTTTTTGCTCCTCCTTTTGACCTAACACAGCTCCAATGGTTGTATTTGAGGCATCAGTATGAATATGGAAGGGTAAGGACTGGTTAGGTCCTCGCAAAATAGGAGCAGATGATATTTTTATTTAAGGGAATTGAATGCCACCTCACATTGATCATCCCAATGGAATTTTGCAGATTTTGTCAAAAGATGAAATAATGGAGAAGTTACCTTTGTAAAATTTTCTATAAACCTTTGGTAGTATTCTGAAAAACCTAAAAAACTATGGACATCCTTTTGTGTGGTTGGGGCTGATAATTTAAGAACTACCTCTATTTTGGCAGGTTCCACCCAAATCCCTAGAGGAGAGATATGATTCCCTAACATGATCCATCTGTAAGAATCATTTGACATTTCTCATTGTTGAGAGAGAGGTTGGTTTCTTGACATTGAATTAGTACCTTTTTAACATTTTTCAAGGCTTCCTCAAAATTTTTACCATATACCGTGAAGTCATCCATATATATCAACATAATCATTGGTAAAGTCAGAAAATATTCCAAAAATATCCCATTGAAATTTTTCATATAATTAAATAATCCAAAGGGGAATACTCAATACCAATAAGTCCCCCATGGGCAGGTGAAGGCGGTTTTCTCCCAATATTCAGAGGCTACTTGAATCTGGTTGCAGTTGTTGATGTAGAAATTATACAAAAATACATGTATGTCCTGGATTCTCCTGATCTAACAATGTGCTATTTTTAAATATAGAATCTCTTCTACAAATATTTGCGGAAATTTAAAACACAATCGCCAATTACAATATCATGAAGAAAGATCAATCACACACAACACAGATAATTTACCGGGGAAAGCTTATAGCTAAAAACCCCACTATCTTCTATTGTATATTTTATCATGTATCATGAAACAGTTACATACAAATCTCCAATCCAAGAGCTCTCAGTACATGAGATAATTGTCTCACATTGTCCTACAAAAATTGGCAATTTCCTTAACCAATTTACTGTCTCCAGACAGCCTGCCTCCACTGCGCAATCCCTAATGGTAAAGAACCCTGAAGATGGATACCTTTCCTTCCTTAACTGTGTATATATCATGGGCACATCCAATGTGTGTGCAGTTGCATATGTGCAACCAGATAACGTCACAACTAATAGTTTACATCCCTTTCACCTAGAACTCAACTGGGTCTCCACTGGATCTGACATGCATGCAGTTTATAATAGTAAAAACATTAGTTTCATGTGAGACCAATGATTGTGATTTAATTAACAATTAATTCACTTGATTTCTCACAAGTGTATCTTCAGTTACAACTAGCACAACTGACTTTAACTCACTTAACTTAGTTAAACTGATTTACAACTTGCACAACTCATGCACCACTGCACTTCCAACTCTGTTACAACTAGAATCACTCTGTTACAACTCAAGTCAACCTGCATTTCCAACCAACCAACCTCTTAACTCAAAATTCACTTAGCTAACTGATTTTCCACTTTAGTTAATTATTCCAGGTCCACATTGAGAATATATTACAGTTTATTGTCCATCTATATTAAGGGGTAATAAAGATAGACATGCATCTATAAATAGACATGAATTCTATAAATAGATTATGCACATACATCTATAAATATACATTCACCTAAAAATAGCCTGTGTGGGCCCCACCTAGTGTAGGTGCTTAATTTTCACTAGGATCAAGGATGTTGTTTCCGGATGCCAATTTCACTGTTTCTTTTTGCAAACTTCAACACTCCCTCTCAACAAGAAATTAATGTCCTTGCATGCGACATGCAACTCCATGCATGCGACATGAAACTCCATGCATTCGCCATACAACTCCATGCATGCACTAGGCGACCTTTGCATGCAACACTTCTCTAGTGTTTCTTGCACATGCAACCTTTGCATGCAACACTTATGAAATTGAATAGCATCCAAACAACTGAATCAGTATAATGCATATGTCATCAAAGTCTTCTGACTTCTGCTAGCTACTACACATGTCTTCAGGACCCACTGCAGTGTTGACACCTGCATCCATGCACTCTGCACTTGCTGCCAACTTTGATCTATGCTCCAGTATCTGACACTCTCACTTTGATTTCATGTCCTTCCGACATATGACTACATCAATCCAATTGATCTTGCTACGGCTGCTCTATGGGCTCCTCGTAGCCAGGTTCGATTCATGAGATCCACACCATCTCAATGAATCTTGCCCAAAATTTCTTCTTGGGATTATTCATGCATGTCGCCCAACCTCTCACCTGGTGGTATAGATGCATGCACTCCCTCTACCCATCTAGATTGAAATTTCTATGCATGAGTGGTTGCTCCCACTCCATGATCATGGAAAATTTTAGGGGTGAATTTTCATCCATGGGCGAAATTAAAGGGTTTTAAATTTTTATTGAGCGAATTTTTTGTATCATAGTATATTATTTAAAATCACCCACAATTTATTTTATAAAAAAATTAAGTCTAGAGGTTAGCCCACCTTATTTTAAGGGAGAGGGTAAAAAAAGTAAATTTATATTTCAAATCACCCCAAATTTATTTTATAAAAAAATTAGGTCTGAAGGTTAGCCCACCTTATTTTAAGGAAGAGGGTAAAAAAAGTAAATTTATATTTCAAATGGCCCCAAATTTATTTTATAAAAAAATTGCGTAGAGGTTAGCCCACCTTATTTTAAGGGAGAGGGGGAATTAAAATAGGTTATATACATCTCCTTTCACTCTAAAGAGGTTTGCATAGATTGATCCCTCTGGGCCCTTGATAGCTCCGGATTTAAGATGGATCTAGGTAAAAATAAAAATGGCACTATGTGAAAACAATTTTAATTGATCAAAATAATAATAAAATAACATTAAAATAAAAATAATTTCATGGTATTGACACATGGTATGAGAACCCATGGTATTCATGTGGAACATAACATATTTAAAGGGTAAAATTAAACCAACCTAGATCCATCTTAACTTAGGATCTACCCAGCCCAGAGAGAGATATCATATATCAAATAGCTTGTGACGCAAACCTATTTTCATTGAGTGAAAATAAATTTGAACCCTTTTGAGGTTTGGTGGATCCAAAGTTAAAACTGGATTTATAGTGGTCACATTTTGTAAGCTTAGATGATGCTTCAGAAGTGGGTATGTTTTTTATGTTATACATTCCTAGATGAGGCTTTAGAAGTGGGTATGTTTTTTATGTTATACATTTTATTTTAAAATATTGTTAGGAGTGGTAAACAATTTATTTACCCATTAAGATAGAGATTTATTTCCCCATTCAGATAGAGATTTAAAGATAATAGGGCAATTGACATTATGGATTGTGTGAATTTGATATGATTTTTATATAAATAGTTGTTTTCTTTATCTAAGTGAGTTATAGCTTAGTGAGAATATTTTAGTATTTTTATGTATCAATGCTTCAAAGTAAAAATCACTTGGACTATTGTTCCAACACTATAATGTGTGGCAAATTCTGATATCTCGAGGGTATAATTTTTTTTAACAAAATCTTCTTGTAATTTGCTCAGAATGTTCGATTTCATGGAATGTTTTCCCTCCTCCATGGAATTCCTAATTCTGATATCTCTAGGGTAGACATTTTTTTAACAAAATCTTCTTGTAATTTGCTCAGAATGTTCGATTTCATGGAATATTTTCCCTCCTCCATGGAATTCCTGCAAGATGAGACTCCTCCTTTAACTGAGCCTCATGAATAGCAGACTCTTCTCTGGGAAAGGATTCATCTTAACTTCAGTAAGTTCAGCTGACCTTTACTTTCATTTGAATACCTTTATTGACAATATCTTATATCAACAAGTTAAACATCATTTTATCAAAATCTTATTGAAATTTAAACTAAAATATTATATATTCTGAAAAATAAATCTAATTAAAAATGAAACTTTGGAAATTTATTTTTAGCAATGGCATGTTGTTTTTCACCCTAATCTCTTCAAAGTTTAACTGCACTAGCTTCAATATTTGTAGGTATACATTGTGTTTTTTTACTTTTAACTTGGATGAAATTCCTAAAAGGAAATGCTAAAAGTGATATGAAGGGTTGTTTAAAAATGAGATCATAAAAAAGTTCTATGATGGGTAGGAGGACCCGTCAAATTTAACCCCTGAAGCCACTGATTTTAAACCTTCACAATTTTGGAATAATTCTAGGTGGTGTTATTAACTTTTTTTTACTTTATTCTTAGTTTCTTTTAATTAAGTATGAAAACATTTTCTTTGAGAAGTAAATAATCTCTAATTATTTCATATTTTTATTTTTTTTTATTTCTAACCACAAACTCAGCTCATTCTTCACTTCTGCAATTTCCTATGCTCCGATACTATGTAGAAATTATAAAAAATACATGTATGTCCTGGATTCTCCTGATCTAACAATGTGTTATTGTTAAATACAGAATCACTTCTACAAATATTTGCGGAAATTTAAAACATAATCACCAATTACAATATCATGAAGAAAGATCAATCACACACAACACAGATAATTTATCGGGGAAAGCTTATAGCTAAAAACCCCACTATCTTCTATTGTATATTATATCATGGATCATGAAACAATTACATACAAAGATCCAATCCAAGAGCTCTCAGTACATGAATTAATTGTCTCACACTGTCATACAAAAATTAGCAAGTTCCTTAGCCAAATTATTGTCTCCTGATAGCCTGCCTCCACTACGCAATACCTTGCCTTCCTTGACTGCGTAAATATCATGGTCACATCCAATGTGTGTTTGGTTGCATATGTGCAACCAGATAATGTCACAAATGATAGGCTACTTCCCTTTCACCTAGAACTCAACTGGCTCTCCACTGGATCTAACATGCATGCAGTTAATAATAGTAAAAACATCAGTTGCATATGAGACCACTGATTGTGAATTAATTAATAATTAATTCACTTGATCTCTTACTAGTGTATCTTCAGTTACAACTATCACAACTAGCTTTAACTCACTTAACTGAGTTAAACTAATTTACAACTTGCACAACTCATGCACCACTGCACCTCCAACTCTGTTACAACTCAATTCAACCTGCATGTCCCACCAACCAACCTCTTAACTCGAAATTCACTTAGCTAACTTATTTTCCACTTCAGTTAACTATTTCAAAGTCCACTTTGAGAATAGATTACATTTTATCGTCCATCTATATTGTGGGCCCCACCTACTGCAAGTGCTTAATTTTTACAAGGATCAAGGATGTTGTTTCTGGATGCCAATTTCATTGTTTCTTGTTGCAAACTTCAACAGTTGAATCCATCAAGAAAGGAGAAAAAAGAATTCCCTGCTAAGGTTTCTAAGACTTGATCAATGAAGGGCAGGGAAAATTAACCTTTTAGGATAGCCTTGCTCAACTCCTAATAATCAACACACACTCACTACTTTCCATTCCTTTTAGGGACAATAACCAGGGGGGACTCATTTACTATCATAAATAGGGTAGATAAAGAATGCATTCAACAACTATTGTAACTCTTCGTTAACTATGTCCCGTAGAGCCAAATTCATCCTTTTCTGGGGCTACCTAATAGGTCAGGGGTCCTCTTTTATATAAATGTGGTGGGTACACAAATTAGGAGAAATTCATTTCATATTAATATAATCTAAGGAAAAATCATTATTGTTCTTTCTAAGAATTTCTATCAATTTCTTTTGTTGTGAGAGTTCTAGCCAGGCATTAATATTTAGAGTATTTATAGGATAGATTTCAATATCTTTAGTTCAATCTTCAACAATATCAGACATAGATATCAAATCTAGTTGTTGTGCTAGCTCGGTGGGCAAATATGTCTCCTAGGATTATTTCCCTAAAACTAGATCAACCGATGGATTGTTGTCGATATGTGGATGTGTTATAAAGGTACAAATTAGAGAGTCAATAGAAGTTGGGTAGATTCTTCTTCAGTGTCTTCAAACCAAAGGGGATTTTCCGAGTCTTAGAAGGTTTAGCAAGAGGATGAATAGTAAGTTTTTTAGTAGAATTTTCATGGGAAATAGTAATGTACCTAGACCTACATGTAATATAAGCATCTATTGTGGCAAGCCATATCCTTCTGAGGATTAAGGGGTAGCCTCCAATATTAGATTTAGGTTGTAGAATCATAAATTCAGATGGATATTCCCATAAATCTATGGAAACAACAATATCTTCTACCACTCCTTCTAGCTTTATGGTAGAATTATCAGCCATTTGAAAGATATTTGGGGTTGGTCAAAGACCAAGAAACTTAAGTTTCTTTGTAGTTTCCTTTGTCATGACATTTATTTCTTCCCCCAAGTCTATCAAAATATTCTCTATAGGCTTATTGTTAATGTTAACAGTAATTATGGGGCTTCCAAGATCCTCAAACTTTTTTTTGAA
This sequence comes from Pinus albicaulis, assembly GCA_034641835.2. Classification (NCBI taxonomy): domain Eukaryota; kingdom Viridiplantae; phylum Streptophyta; class Pinopsida; order Pinales; family Pinaceae; genus Pinus; species Pinus albicaulis. The sequence goes on along the minus strand of JAXQQM020080970.1, from coordinate 84,303 downwards.
CACTTTTCCCAGCATTATATCTGTTAGTTCCCCAATCATTTTTACTTTCTTGGGATCTCTCTTTTTAATTCTTGGTTTCTTTAGATAGAGTTCTCAAGCTAATTTTTCATATATAGGGACATCCTTAATAGCTTAGAACATTGGAATATTTAAAAATACAATCCTTAATTCTCCCAAGTAATCAAATTCAATATGTACGATAGGTTTATTTAACACAGTCTCTCTGGATAAGGAACATGATCAAGCTCATTTTCATGAAAGTGTTCTTTTGAAAATCTTTAGCTTTTGGAGAAAATAATTCTGGTTCTGGTGGGTTGTTTTCTTCATATTTTTCTTGAATAATATAAGAGGTTTTATTTTGAATCACCTACCCAGAATGTAAATGAATGTTTCTAGAGTCCACAGATGAAAGGGGGTAGGTAGGAAAAGAAGATAATTCAACAATGTAAGTGGGTTGGACTACTTTATTATTAGGATTAGAAATAGGTTGAGCAAGTAGTTGAGGCCTCTATGGAGTTTTAGAGGATTACTTGGAAGGTAACTGGATTTGTTGTGGATGTGGTCGAGGTGTAGCTTATGGCATCATATTTCCAAAAGAGGAAGGTCCTCTCCAACCTGGGGTCCACCCTTGACCCTATATCTGAGGGGGAAAATGTGGTCAAGGCACAATATGGCACCATCTAAAAGGAGGAGTAAAATATTGGTAAGGGATAGATATATACGCTCGGGTTATCAAGGAGGCTATGGTTTCTTTTGAGCCACAAATAATTTTTTTTTGTTTCCTCGTTGGCTTCTTGAAACATTGCCTTAACCCCCAATAAAGATGGACATTCCTGTGTGGGATGTTTTTGTTCACAATTGTTACAAATTACTACATTATTCAAATGACACTCTCTAAGTGGGTGCTTATTATGGCACTCAGAACAAAATATAGCTAAGGCTAGTTCAACCTCTTCCTTCTTCTTTTTAGCTTGCAACGTATCTAATTTTAAGCTGATTTTTCTAAGAATATCAGTTTTAATATTATCTAGTATATTTCCTAAATGGGCCTTAGTCACCCCTACCCCATTTAACCTACTAATTCTAGATATAATATCTCGAGGACTCTTCCCATACATTGTGTTCCCTCTAGAGTATTTTTACGCCGATAGGCGTATCCCCCTATCGGAAGGAGCATGTTTTGTGATTAGGCTAATTAATTTTTTTGATCTGATGGTCTAAATTGAAAGATGCCGGTATATTCTAGTCGTCGCCACTCAATCAATGGATCAAATCTACCCCACTAACTTCCTTGCATATCTAAATCACATGTTTAAACCGTACTTAAATTATTTTTTTACAAATCTTGATTAAAAATTTACTGTGCCATTTATTAATTGCCACCTATCAAGATTAACAACTAGAAGGAAACTGAAACATTAAATTTTCTCCAAGTATTGAAATCGTTTGGCAACGTGTCCCATGCCTTTCACAGGAGCCATAGTGGCAGCAAGCTGTGGCGGCAAGCGGTGCGATTCGGGAAGTGGAAGGTTACACTTGGCGGTGAATGCATCAGAACGGCCTGACCACATTGGTGTGCACGTTGTGCACGATGGTGGAGGCAAGCGGTGCGATTCTGGAAGTGGAAGTGGAAGGTTCGGCCCAGACCAAATGGAAACCGGGTGATGGCGAGGAGTTGGAGAATGGCCGAGATTGTTCGAGGGTACTCAGCGATGTAGAAGAAGAGGTTGGTTCCATGTCTGTTCCACATAGCACCGAGTGCAGTTTGGGCATGGGCAGAAGAAAATAGAGATTCCCCAAATCCAGTTCTTCGTTTGCTGTGAGAGGATTAATCCGACGCCCAATCTGCAAACAATTGGCGTGGCATACAAAGTGTTGAGGATTGTCCAGCATCAGCTCTGCCGCCTTTATCTGCCTCTGAAGGTCCTGAACGCTGCCGTTCCAGTGTGCGACTTTCACAGTACTGGACGGTACAGTGTTCGAAGCGCAAGAAATGTAACTGCCCATCGGGAATTTCACTTCTCTGTTTAGATCGGGAGGTAAAGGGAGTGTAAGTGTGTGCAACGAAATTTTACTCCTCTGCTCGTTTGTGTTTACCGATAGGGAGGTAAAAGGAGTGTATGGAGGGATGAGGGGGGAAAAGCATTTATAAAGAGGGACGGATCGCATTCGTAACGTGTGAATGGGATCACCGGCGACAGCCCCAGTTTCGCGTTAAATCAATGTCAGCGAAGAAACACAGAAACATCGTCTATGAGCGGGGATGATCCACTTCGGTTGGGTACGCATTTCACCAGCTACAAATGAATGTGTTGTAATAGCTTCGCTGGGTTTTAATTTATTTATTTTTCCTTCTCACAATTAAATTGAGTTATTTTAAGTCAATTTAATTTAATTTTAAGTCTTACTTCTAAAAACGGTGGGAACGACGAAAAACTGTGAAGTGTTTGAGAATTATTGTTATTAATTCTAAAAATTTAAGATAACTTGGATAGAAGAGGTTGAAATCAGATATTCTTAATATGTTGCAGGAAATATGCTCTGCTTTTGTGCAGTTGAAATTTCTGCAGTGGGTCGTGGCTGTTTCAGATCAATATGTGTCATACAAGTCTCTCTGCCCTGAATACTTGCAACTATATGGTGAGATCCTACTAGACATTTCTACCATATAGATTTATATCTACTATTTTGATGATTTTTAGTATCGACATTTATTGCCTTTTTGTTAATTCTATACCTAAACATCTATGCATTCCACAATATGCAACAAACCCCAGTTTTTGACAGGATTAGAGATATCCACGACTTCAAAGTTGATGTTGTGTTAGTTATATCTATAAACTCCCTGAAGATCGCAGGAATAATGGTAAAAGAAAACAAAAGCAGCGCGTTGAGATACTACATGTCCATGTCAAGGTTGGTTTGTTCAACTTTTGGAAATGCTATCATCTTACGTACATTTGCCTATGGATAATCTAAACGTAAATCACAGTTATTAATGTTTGCCTTTAGAACCTAAATTTTTTCCAGCAAACAAAATTTCCTGACAAAGTTATTAAAATGATCGTCTTGCAGGTTGCCTGGTCGTTGGTAATTTCTTAACGAACTTATTATTTATAATAATTTTTATGAAAATAATAGTAACTAACTAAATTTTTTATAAATTTTTAATAATCTATTTAATATTTATTAACACTCATTATAGTAATGGTCACATAACATAAATTAAGAAATAAGATTAAAACTAATGAAATGAATCGCATATAACATCAATTACTTCTAATTCTTCCCTTTAAATGTTAAAACCTAATAAAAACCAAAAAAAAAAATCACTAGATTGTAACCTAAATCAATTAATTTAGGCTCATAAATAGCTAGATTATACCATGCTTTCTACTCTATGGTAAGAATTCATATTAATAAGTCAAGTATAACTTTCGATATTGTCAGATTAGTGAATCATAAGTGATTATAATACTGTTTACAATTTCAAAAGGCTTGTTAAGTCTATAAATCTATAGAGGCATGTTAATGAGTTTGTTCTCAGTTAAGTTTAAATACATGGGCATGTAGATTAGTGATAGACATGGTAAAGAAAGTAGGTGCAATTGTAGGTCAAAAGTTTAGTGCAAATGTAAACCAAAATAAAATGCGGATACAAAGAAGATTAGTGATAGACATGGTAAAGAAAGTAGGTGCAATTGCAGGTCAAAATTTTAGTGCAAATGTCAACCAAAATAAAATGTGGATACAAAGAAGATTAGTGATAGACATGGTAAAGAAAGTAGGTGCAATTGCAGGTCAAAAGTTTAGTGCAAATGTCAACCAAAATAAAATGTGGATACAAAGATCATGAGTTTCAACGATAGGTGTAAGGTACAGAGAAATCAAGGTGTATTTAGTGATGAAGCATGCATTATAGGTGGATAGACAACTTGACTCACAAATACAAGTGGAAAATTAATAACCTAACAGTGTGGATAATGGATAATCATCTGTGATTTGTTTTAGATATAAACAAAGAAAGTGTAAAATGTTTGTATTCCTTTGCATTGTATTATTTATTTATTTTGTCATTGGTGTACACGGTTGATGTTAGTCATAATATTATTATTAATATGAATAAATAAGTTGTAAAATGCTTGTATTCTTTTCTACAATATTTTATTTAATTTAGATAGGGCATGAAGAAAGGAATATATGGCTGCACTGATTGGGAGTTTATAAAATAAGCATACAACTTCTCATACTCATGCATATGGTAAAAGTTGTTATCTCTAAAGCATCAATTGTCAACTAGTTAATACGCGCATTAATGTTGATTTCATAACAGAATTGACGCGATCTTTTCTTTCAAAGTTTCATTTGTGAGTTAGACAAGACAGGTAGGAAACATATGCTTATTAGAATTTTTGTTTTCATTATAAAACCATTTAATAAATAAAAAGATTATTTATATCAAATTTGTAATTGTATAATCATTTTGTAGAAATTTATAAAATTATATTTTTATTAATCATTTTAATTATTTATGAAGAAGAATTCAGAAATGATATAAAATTATTTAGTTTAATCAAATGTAGTATATTATTGGAATATGACCTTTTACTTTTTAAATAGAATTTTAACTAATTAAATATCATGATTATGACTATTAAAATTATTATTTTATATAAGTTTTGTTTCAATTATAAATGATAATTTAAATAATATCTACATATATATAATAATTGTTTAAGTAATTATAATTCTTCTTTCTTTAAATTAAAAAAGAATTTGATAGTTGTAAAGTCTTTTTAATAAAATTGAAATTAAAAAAAAATATCATTTTAACCATATCATTAATAGTATTAATGATATTAAAATTAATATTGTTAATATAAATACTATTAATATTAATAATGTTTAATAAAGAATAATATTTGTAATATTAATTGTTTTAAAATTGTTAATATTCAATATTATTAAGATAATAACATTTACATTATAATATTAATATGATTAATTATATTAAGATTATTTAAAAATATAATATTAACATTAATATTAATAAATAAGAATAATTTTTTTTTTTAATAATTAACAATAAAATTATTAATAAAAATATAGAAAATAAAACTTCTATTCACTTTAACAATATGATTAAAAGTATTAATGATATTATCATTAATATGGTTAATATAAATACTTTTAAGATCAGTAATAATAATTAATAATACTTACATTCTAATATTTACATTTTCATGATTATTTTTTATATTATAATATTAAAATTTCATTAATATAATAATGACATATATTCAAAACAACAAATTATAAAGCTAAGAATAAATTTTAAATTAAGTCTAATGTTTATATTAGTAGAATGTTCGGTTTATAATAAAGTTTATATTATATTTAAAAATAATATTAAAATTTATATTATTATTAATAAAATAAAATTTGAATTAATATTAAAAGCAATATTACTAATAATACCATTAAATACAATATTAATAATATCATTAATAGTACTCGTTATATTAAAATATATCATGAATTTTTAAATTTTTGAAAATATCATAAAATATATTTAAATTTTTAAATTTTTTATATTTAGTATTATTAAGATAATAATATCTATATTATAATATTAATATTATTAAGAATATTAATATTGTTTAAAAAAAATATTAACATTAATATTGATAAATAAGAATAATAATATTTATTTTGTAATAATTAACAATAGAATTATTAATAAAAATAAATTTAAACTCTTATTCACTCTAACAATATGATTAAAAGTATTAATGATATTATCATTAATGATGTTAATATAAATACTATTAAGACTACTTTTAAAAATTAATAATATTTACATGCTAATCATTTTAATTAAATATCTTTAAACATTTCCAACACACTAAATCAATGTCACTCATTCTCACTAGTGCTCAATGATACACAATTTTTCTTGGCCATAGTCATCCATGGGTAACCCTCTTAAACCATAATAATCCATCGTGAGCCTTAATTATAATTAATAATTATAATATAATTAATTATAGTTATAATTGTTTAAACAGTTTAACTATTTATAATTAAAATAATATATAAACGAATATAATAATATCTAAATAAGTATAATAATGGTTTAAGTAATTATAATTATCTTTTATTTAAAATAAAAAAATATTTTGAGGCAAAAAATATATATATTCATTGTAACCATATCATTAATAGTATTAATGATATTAAAATTAATATTGTTAATAGAAATATTATTAATATGAATATGAATAAGTAATACTAGTAATATTTACATTCTAACCATTTTAATCAACTATGGCCAAACATTGCCAACATAGCCTTATTCTCACCTTTGTTAAATGATAGAGAAGTTTGCTTAGCCATAATCAACCATGGTTAACCTTACTCAACCATGGTCATCCTTGGTCAACCATTGTCATCCCTCTCGCCCTAGAAACCCCAATGTTTGATAACTTATGTTTTTAATAATTTTTCCCATGGTTGGACCAACTTGGACCAACAATGGTCATAGTTGGTCCAATTGTGACAAAAATTGTCTCAATGTTTAAATCAATTCCCTCGGGTTCACCAATTCCTTTGGTTTATAATATTAAACCATTGGGTTTAATAGTTATTTTGATATATAATATGAAAAATCGATCAATGTCATCCATGATCAAATGTCACATTCTGACAAATATTGTCTTAATATGAAAATCACCCATGGCCAGCCATGGTCATAGTTGGTCCAACGTCGCATTGTGACAACAATTGTCTCAATGTTTAAATCAATTCCCTTGGGTTCACCAATTCCTTTTCTTTATAATTTTTTGGGTAATGGTTGTCCCTTGGGTTCACCAATTCCTTTGGTTTATAATATTAAACCCTTGGGTTTATTAGTTCTTTTGGTTTATAATATGAATAATCGATCAATGTCATCCATGATCAAATGTCAAATTCTCACAAACATTGTCTCAATATGAAAATCACCCATGGCTAACCCTGGTCATAGTTGGTCCAATGTCGGATTGTGACAACAATTTTCTCAATGTTTAACTCAATTCCCTTGGGTTCACCAATTCCTTTGGTTTATAATTTTTTGGGTGATGGTTGTCCCTTGGGTTCACCAATTCCTTTGGTTTATAATATTAAACCCTTGGGTTTATTAGTTCTTTTGGTTTATAATATGAATAATCGATCAATGTCATCCATGATCAAATTTCACATTTCGACAAATATTATCTCAATATGAAAATCGCCCATGGCCAAGCATGGTCATAGTTGGTCCAATTGTGACAAAAATTGTCTCAATGTTTAAATCAATTCCCTCGGGTTCACCAATTCCTTTGGTTTATAATATTAAACCATTGAGTTTAATAGTTATTTTGGTATATAATATGAAAAATCGATCAATGTCATCCATGATCAAATGTCACATTCTGACAAATATTGTCTTAATATGAAAATCACCCATGGCCAACCATGGTCATAGTTGGTCCAACGTCGCATTGTGACAACAATTGTCTCAATGTTTAAATCAATTCCCTTGGGTTCACCAATTCCTTTGCTTTATAAATTTTTGGGTAATGGTTGTCCCTTGGGTTCACCAATTCCTTTGGTTTATAATATGAAACCCTTGGGTTTATTAGTTGTTTTGGTTTATAATATGAATAATCGATCAATGTCATCCATGATCAAATGTCACATTCTGACAAATATTGTCTCAATATGAAAATCACCCATGGCCAACCCTAGTCATAGTTGGTCCAATGTCGGATTGTGACAACAATTGTCTCAATGTTTAAATCAATTCCCTTGGGTTCACCAATTACTTTGGTTTATAATTTTTTGGGTAATGGTTGTCCCTTGGGTTCACCAATTCCTTTGGTTTATAATATTAAACCCTTGGGTTTATTAGTTTTTTTGGTTTATAATATGAATAATCGATCAATTTCATCCATGATCAAATGTCACATTCTGACAAACATTGTATCTATATGAAAATCACCCAGGGCCAACCATGGTCATACTTGGCCCAATGTCGCATTGCGACAACAATTGTCTCAATGTTTAAATCAATTCCCTTGGGTTCACCAATTCCATTGGTTTATAATTTTTTGGGTAATGATTTTCCATTGGGTTCACCACTTGCTTTGGTTTATAATATTAAACCCTTGGGTTTATTATTTTTTTTTGTTTATAATATCAATAATCGATCAATGTCATCCATGATCAAATGACACATTATGAGAAACATTGTCTTAATATGAAAATCACCAATGGCCAGCCATGGTCATAGTTGGTCCAACGTCGCATTGTGACAACAATTGTCTCAATGTTTAAATCAATTCCCTTGGGTTCACCAACTCCTTTTGGTTTATTATTTTTTTTGGTTTATAATATGAATAATCGATCAATGTCATCCATGATCAAATGACACATTATGAGAAACATTGTCTCAATATGAAAATCACCCATGGCCAACCATGGTCATAGTTGGTCCAACGTCGCATTGTGATAACAATTGTCTCAATGTTTAAATCAATTCCCTTGGGTTCACCAATTCCTTTTGGTTTATAATTTGTTGGGTAATGGTTGTCCCTTGGGTTCACCAATTCCTTTGGTTTACAATATTAAACCATTGGGTTTAATAGTTATTTTGGTATATAATAGGTTTAATAGTTATTTTGGTATATAATATGAAAAATCAATCAATGTCATCCATGATCAAATGTCACATTCTGACAAATATTGTCTTAATATGAAAATCACCCATGGCCAACCATGGTCAAAGTTGGTCCAACGTCGTATTGTGAAAACAATTGTCTCAATGTTTAAATCAATTCCCTTGGGTTCACCAATTCCTTTGGTTTATAATATTAAAACCTTGGGTTTATTAGTTGTTTTGGTTTATAATATGAATAATCGATCAATGTCATCCATGATCAAATGTCACATTCTGACAAATATTGTCTCAATATGAAAATCACCCATGGCCAACCCTGGTCATAGTTGGTCCAATGTCGGATTGTGACAACAATTGTCTCAATGTTGAAATAAATTCCCTTGGGTTCACCAATTACTTCGGTTTATAATTTTTTGGGTAATGGTTGTCCCTTGGGTTCACCAATTCCTTTGGTTTATAATATTAAACCCTTGGTTTTATTAGTTTTTTTGGTTTATAATATGAATAATCGATCAATGTCATCCATGATCAAATGTCACATTCTGACAAACATTGTATCAATATGAAAATCACACTTGGCCAACCATGGTCATACTTGGCCCAACGTCGCATTGCGACAACAATTGTCTCAATGTTTAAATCAATTCCATTGGGTTCACCAATTCCTTTGGTTTATAATTTTTTGGGTAATGATTTTCCCTTGGGTTCACCACTTGCTTTGGTTTATAATATTAAACACTTAGGTTTATTAGTTTTTTTAGTTTATAATATGAATAATCGATCAATGTCATCCATGATCAAATGACACATTATGAGAAACATTGTCTCAATATGAAAATCACCCATGGCCAACCATGGTCATAGTTGGTCCATCGTTGCATTGTGACAACAATTGTCTCAATGTTTAAATCAATTCCCTTGGGTTCACCAATTTCTTTTGGTTTATAATTTGTTGGGTGATGGTTGTCCCTTGGGTTCACCAATTCCTTTGGTTTATAATATTAAACCCTTGGGTTTATTAGTTCTTTTGGTTTATAATATGAATAATCGATCAATGTCATCCATGATCAAATGTCACATTTCGACAAATGTTGTCTCAATATGAAAATCGCCCATGGCCAACCATCATCATAGTTGGTCCAATTGTGACAAAAATTGTCTCAATGTTTAAATCAATTCCCTCGGGTTCACCAATTCCTTTGGTTTATAATATTAAATCATTGGGTTTAATAGTTATTTTGCTATATAATATGAAAAATCGATCAATGTCATCCATGATCAAATGTCACATTCTGACAAATATTGTCTTAATATGAAAATCACCCATGGCCAGCCATGGTCATAGTTGGTCCAACGTCGCATTTTGACAACAATTGTCTCAATGTTTAAATCAATTCCCTTAGGTTCACCAATTCCTTTGCTTTATAATTTGTTGGGTGATGGTTGTCCCTTGGGTTCACCAATTCCTTTGGTTTATAATATTAAACCCTTGGGTTTATTAGTTTTTTTGGTTTATAATATGAATAATCGATCAATGTCATCCATGATCAAATGACACATTATGAGAAACATTGTCTCAATATGAAAATCACACATGGCCAACCATGGTCATAGTTGGTCCAACGTCGGATTTTGACAACAATTGTCTCAATGTTTAAATCAATTCCCTTCGGTTCACCAATTTCTTTTGGTTTATAATTTGTTGGGTGATGGTTGTCCCTTGGGTTCACCAATTCCTTTGGTTTATAATATTAAACCCTTGGGTTTATTAGTTCTTTTGGGTTATAATATGAATAATTGATCAATTTCATCCATGATCAGATGTCACATTCTGACAAAGATTGTCTCAATATGAAAATCACCCATGGCCAACCTTGGTCATAGTTGGTCCATCGTCGCATTGTGAAAACAATTGTCTCAATGGTTAAATCAATTCCCTTGGATTCACCAATTCCTTTGGTTTATAATTTTTTGGGTAATGGTTTTCCCTTGTGTTCACCAATTGATTTGGTTTATAGTATTAAACTCTTGGGTTTATAATGTTAATCACACATTCAGTTTATTACTCTCTTGAGTTTAAAACACTATTTCTCAGGGTTTGTTAATTTCTTAGATTTCTCAGTTTAAAATATTAATTCTTAGCGTTTATTAATCTTTATTGTTTATAATATTCATCCGTTAGGTTTATGATATTTATCCCTTGGGTTCGCTGATTCCTTTGCTTTATAAGATTAAACCCTTGGGTCGGTTAGTTCTTTTGGTTTATAATGTTAATAATCTCGTTCGTTTATTAATATCTTATGTTTAAAATATTCATTCTTATGGATTATTAATTTATTAGGTTTTTTAGTTGAAAATATCAATTCTTACGGTTTATTAATCTCTTGTATTTTTAATATTGATCCCTTATGTTTATAATAGTTATCCCTTGGGTTCACCAATTCCTACGGTTTATAATATTTAAACCTTTGGTTTTGATGACATTGGGTTTGTATTATTAATTATCCCTTGGGTTTATTAATCTCTTAGGTTTTTTGTTTTTAAATATTGTTTCATATGGTATATTACTCTCTTGAGTTTAATATTATTAATATATTAATATATATTATAAATAAATATTCAAATATTTATTAATAATGATTATTAGTAATATTATAATATTATTATAATATTATTATATTTTATATTTATAAATATTATTAATATATATTATATATATTTCAAGTTAATTTATAGTATGTATATAGTTAATATTATTAATATATTAATAAATATTTTTAATATATATTATTAATACTTATTATAATATTAAAAATATATATAAAATATTTTTGTATATATTAATAATATTATAATATTACTAATAATCATTATTAATAAATATTTGAATATTTATCTATAATGATTATTAGTAATATTATAATATTATTAATATATATTATTAATAATATATATTAATAACCCCGGATGCGGGTGATAGCAATGTTAATAGGGGCAATGGGACAGAGGTCGGTAGGACGGGAGGCCACCTGCCAGCCCATTTGCGCCCACCTGAAAGCAGTAAATACCATCTGCTCGCTCTTAATGACAAACGTTATGGTGAAGCCTCTCGATACGAATGCTGAGGATCGAGGCATTTTCGAATGTCGCAACGACGATCCGCACCAGGTTAACAAGATTGATCATTCAATGTAGAGGGTTGTTGGTTGCAGGAACAGGGTGCTATATGAAATGGATCCTGAGCCGAGGAATTCGTTGTGCAACTCAGTGGAGGACTGTGCCAACAAGCGCACCACCACTGGGAAGCGTAGTTGCCATACTTGCTGTCTGAAGCCTGAGGACAATCTTCACATCTCCATTGCTGGTTCTTGCAATTCTGCCTCGTTGGTCCTGAGCCTTCCTCCAGAGCTGAACCTGGTTAACTCACCGATGTTCCAGAGCTAGCGTTCCATCTCTGTTGCAACCATGCCCCGTCTGAGGCACAGGATGTGTTGCAGGAGGGGTTCCTCATGCTCTGCCAGGAGGCGCTCGCCCTCCACTTCCATTTCTCCTTCTGAAATCTCTTTGCCCTCTGACAACCTACCTCGCCTCTTCCATGGCCACCAATTTCGCTATGGACGCAGGCTCGACTCGCCCTTTGGGGATGCGTTGCCTGCTCAGTCCCATACGGCTCTCTTTTCGTTTGATTGCGCCCTTAATAGACCAAGAGTTTCGGTCGCCATCTCTGTTGTTTTCCTGGAGGAGCCCCAGCCTGAGAATCCGCCGGATGATTCTGCTCCTGTTGATGGTGCCAACCTGGAAGCTATAATGCTTGACTCGAGGGGACAGACCAGTGAGCGCAGGGAGGCTATGCAAGAGGATTTGGCTCGTGGTCCGCCCCATCAGACGGAAATTCCTTCAGAGGTCCTTCCCAATGCTGAACTCTCTCAAGCCCATGGCGCACCAGCACACTTCGGTTGTAGGATCGAGGAGGTCGCTCCTGATGAGTAATTCGACCTTTTTTCCTGTTTCTCATGTTTTTTCTCTGCCCTCTCTGAGGGATTGTCTTGTTGTTCTAATGTCTCCTTCAGCTATGGTCCTTTTTTGTCAGCGACTAGTCTTAGTTCTTACAGTGGTCTAGTTTTGTCATGGTCCAGTAAATCTGCTATATAATGTATATGTTTTCAGTTTTCAGTCAAAGCTACTCAGGTCCGATCCCTTGCGTGGGATTTTTTCTGTCGAAAATTCTTCAGGCTGGTTTCCCTCTAGAAGGGTAGCACAAAATCTAGTCTCTGTCAGTTCGAATTGCCTCCATGAAGGCACTGTTATGGCCTCGGCCTGATGTACTATATTTCCTACTGTTAATAGATTACTCTAACTTAGAAAAAAATATATATATATATATATATATTAATAATATTATAATATTACTAATAATCATTATAAATAAATATTCAAATATTTATTAATAATATTTATTAGTAATATTATAATATTATTAATATTATATATTATAAATAAATATTCAAATATTTATTAATAATGATATTAGTAATATTATAATATTATTAATATATATTATTAATAATATAATAAACTATGATATAATATATATTATTAATATATTATTAGTTCTTTTGCTTTATTAATAATATAACCATCTATGATATATTAAATTATTATATATTATTAATATTTTTTTTATATTGCCCATGTGGTGTAGAACAGTCGGTGATGGGGTGCACTGTTATGGCACTCTGTTCTGTAAGGTCACCGGTTCGAAACCCATGGGTGCAATGGAAGGAGAAAAAAATGGGAAGATTAGGATTAGTCTAACTGCGCAAAAAAAAATATTTTTTTTATATTAATATATATTATATATATTTCAAGTTAATTTATGGTATGTATATAGTTAATATTTTTAATATATTAATAAATATTTTTAATATATATTATTAATATTTTTATAATATTATTAATATATATAAAATATATTTGTGATTTTAATCATATTTAATATATTTAATATATTAATATTCTTATTAATATATAATATATATTTTTCAAGTTAATATAATAAATTTATTATATATAGTATTTATTTATTGTATATAATATTTATTTATTGATATATAAATTAATGTGATGGGTAGTGGATATAGTCCTATCGGCGTATATCAACCACATTGGTAAATGTGGTTGTAAATCTATTTTATATATGCCTATCGGCGTATATCAACCACATTAGTTTTTATTAATGTGGTTGTGATAGGCGTATCCCCCTATCGGAAGGAGCATGTTTTGTGATTAGGCTAATTAATTTTTTTGATCTGATGGTCTAGATTGAAAGATGCCGGTATATTCTGGTCATCGCCACTCAATTTGCATATCTAAATCACGTGTTTAAACCGTACTTAAATTAATTTTTTACAAATCTTGATTAAAAATTTATTGTGCCATTTGCTGACCGCCACCTATTTGATTGTTCAAATTCTCCATGCCTGCCATCTATAAACGTGTTAACTAGTGCGCCCGCCACCTATAATGCATCAATCAAATTCTGGAATAAATGTGCGCTCGGGATGTATAAACGTGGAAACGGATATGGGGAATTTAATAGTTGCATGAAGTGGGCGAGTGGGAGGAGAAGTGCAATGCTCATGCAATAAGCATTGGATGCCATCGTGCACTGCCTCACGGCCGGGAGGAGCCTGGAGGCCAAGCATAACGCCGCTGCTGCCATTTTCAGCCTTCTCGTCGTCGAGAACTACAGGCCTATCGTAGGCAACCACCCTGAGGTTATTAGGGCTCTTCTAGACCTTATTCGCCTGGGAAACCCTGAGTGCAAGAAGGATGCCCTAAAAGCCCTCTTCCATTTGGCTCTGGATCCGCTAAATAGGCCAAAACTGGTGTCCGCCGGAGTAGTTCTGGTGCTCTTTTCACTGCTGATGAACTCAGGGATGGGGATCGTCGAAGATGCCACGGCTGTTATAGCCCTGGTAGCTGGCTGCAACGAGAGCGTAGAGGCATTTAAAAGGATTTTTGGGATTGAAGTTCTGGTGGATTTGTTGGACACTGGGTCTCCGAGGGCTCAAGAGAATGCGGCTTCAGCGTTGCTCAATTTGGCACAGTGCGGTGGGACGCGGAGCCATTTGAGATATCCTGGACAAGCACAAAGAATGTTTGTTTCTGCAAACGTGATCAGCGAATGCTTGTTTCTGCAATCACGATCAGTGGTCAACCCGATGTTTCTCTGGATATCTCAGCGGATGTTTCTCTGTGAAGTCGACATCACCGGGGCCAACCCAAGCTCATCATAGTTCCTCTGCTACCTCACTGTGCAGACAGTATCGGCGGAAGTGGGCAGGCAAGCTCTTCCCATACAACTCCATTTACTTCTATTGGTTTTTAGTTTTTTTCAGTTTAAAGTTTCTCACCCTCTGCTGTGATTTCCGTCCAGGGTTTTCCTATTCAAGAGTTGACAAGTATGGCTACCCTGATGTATTTCTCTGGAGTTCAAATAGCTCTCGTTCAGCGCCAAACACTTCAAGGTTTAGAGGGGCGATCTGCCGTCTCTTAGGTAATTGACCCGTCGAGTTCCATACAACTAGAATACTAAGGGAGTTTTTATTTCTGGGTTAGTTTTTTTGCCTCGGAAAGTCCCTAATGTAACATTAATTTCTTTTCAGGCCGCCACCTACCTCAACAGGGTTCTGTTAACTAAAGGTATTTATATTTGTTTAGATATTCCTCTTTTCTAAGGGCTTTTGGTACTCGACTTTCCACATCGCACAGGGTTCAGTAAAAGCTATGGCAAGGTCAAGAGATGAGGAAATTATTTTAAATTTTGCTTATTATCAGAGTATGATAACAATTTATTTAAAAAGAATACAAAAATAGGATTTACCTAAATAAATAATTTATGAATAATATTCCAACCGTGGTTAACAAATGATAGTTATCAAAATTATTGTAACGATTTCAAATTTTTTTCTGAGTTCAATTAAAAAAAAAACTAGTACATTCATCGTGCATCTTTCTTTCTTTCAAATATTATATATTTCAAATTTCTTTCTTTCGAATCTTATATATTTCAAAATTCATATAGTACCAGTTGTTTATCCTCGTGATTTCATCTAATTCAATTCATTTCATTGGATTGGATTGGATTACTAATATCAATTTTATGGCTTAGGCCTGATGTCAATGCATTGATTTTCTTTATATCTTCAAATCCGTCAGTATTGTTCGTTTCCGTTATCTTTCAATTATTTCTGAATTTCAATTAATGAGAGGCCTCCATTGCCTGGCAAGGCTGCATTGAACATGTTTGTAGTTTCTATAATTTTTTGTTTGGAAAACTAAATCAGTCGCCATCCGACAACTTGTTTTATAATTTTCTAAATTTTCACAATAATTGGCCATGGCCATCATTACGCAGTAGTTATTACTTTGGCACCATCATGGTAAGAGAGGGTGACAGTTAATTACTACACGTATAAATTAATTTTAAGTGCAGATTTAACATTAAGAAGGATCAAATTTTTTCATATGTAAAACTTTTTTAAAATGCAAAATATAATATGTTATTTTTTATTGTTTAAATTGTATTTGTGTTGATAATAATATATTAACGATTATTATACTTTGTTATATATATATTACTCTAATAATAATTTGTATTATTATTTGATATTAAATAATTAATGTGTAGGAATATACTAATATTAATAAACAATTAAGTTTTACTATTAATATTAATTAATTTGAATAAGAATACAAATGTTATTTTTAATATTATTAATATTAATATTAATAAATAATATTAACAACATTTAGCATTAACATTTAGTATTAACAATAATGTTAACAAATTTTAATTTACAATATTATTTATTATTATTATTTTAATTTATTAATATTATTATTATTTATATGGAAAAATAAATTTAAATATTAATATTTTTAACATTAAATATTAATATTAATTTTAATTTTAATAAAAATATTAATTATTCATGTTAATATTGTTAATATGAATAATAATATTAATATTATTAATATTTATAAATTTTAATTTTAATTTTAATAACATTAAAGAATATTATTATGGTAAATAATCATCGTCACATTGTGGAAATAATAAAAATGACATTAATAACATTAACATTCTAATATACAATAAAAATAATATTAATAATTAGTATTTAAATAATGATGATTATGATTTATACTAAACACTAAATTAATAATGAAAATAAAATTTTTATTATTATTAAAAACATTATTATTAGTAACATTATTAATAATAATAACAATATTATTAAAAACATCATTAATACAATATTCACGATGTTTATTTAAAATTAATGTTCATAATTGTATTAATAACAATAAGTTTCAAACATGATTAATGTTTATTAAAATTATTAATAACATTTAAATTATAACAATAATATTAATAACATTTTATTAATAATATTAATATGATTAATTACATTAATTACATTAATGTTCATAATTTTATTAATAACTATAAGTTTCAAACATGATTAAGGTTTATTAAAATTATTAATAACATTTAAATTATAACAATAATATTAATAACATTTTATTAATAATATTAACGTGATTAATTACATTAATATTATTAATATAAATCCTATTAACATTAATATTGATAAATAATATTAATATTAATATGATTAATTACATTAATGTTCATAATTGTATTAATAACAATAAGATTCAAACATGATTAAGGTTTATTAAAATTATTAATAACATTTAAATTATAACAATAATATTAATAACATTTTATTAATAATATTAATATGATTAATTACATTAATATTGTTAATATAAATCTTATTAACATTAATATTGATAAATAATATTAAAAATATTTATGATGATTAATATTATGAATGATATTACTATTGATACCAAAATTAACGCTATTAATATAAATACTATTAACATCATTAGTGATAAATAGTATTTTTAAAATATTGATTCCTAAGATTTATTAATCTCTTTATTAATTATGTGAGTTTCTCATTCATTTGCATTTAAAATATTTATTCCTAGTCTTTACTAATTTTTTTTTTTTTTTATAGGTATCCCTTGGCCTTGTTGATCTCTTATGTTCTTAATATTTTTCCCTTAGGTTCCCCAAATATTGGGGTTTAAATATTAGTCCTAGAGTTTAATACTAATGCATGGTCCAATTTCACATTATGAAAAACACTGACTCAATATGAAAATCAACCATGGGAAACCATTCTTAATTAGCATTAGCTATAGTCGATCAATGCCATTCATTATCAAATGTTACATTCTCACAAATATTGTCTCAATATGAAAAGTACCCATGGCCAACCATGGTCATAGTTGGTCCAACGTCGGTTAATAATATTAACAATCAGTAAGGTTGATTGATCACTTGCGGTTTATAATTTGTTGGGTAATGGTTTTCCCTTGGGTTCACCAATTCCTTTGGTTTATAATATTAAACCCTTGGGTTTATTAGTTCTTTTGGTTTATAATATGAATAGTCGATCAATGTCATCCATGATCAAATGTCACATTCTGACAAATATTGTCTCAATGTGAAAGTCACCCATAGCCAACCCTTCTCATAATTGGTCCAACGTCGCATTATGACAACAATTTTATTAATGTTTAAATCAATTCCCTTGGGTTCACCAATTCCTTTTGGTTTATAATTTCTTGGGTAATGGTTGTCCCTTGGGTTCACTAATTCCTTTGGTTTATAATATTAAACCCTTGAGTTTATTACTTCTTTTGGTTTATAATATGAATAATCGATCAATGTCATCCATGATAAAATGTCACATTCTAACAAATATTTTCTCAATATGAAAATCACCCATGGCCAACCCTGGTCATAGTTGGTCCAACGTTGCATTGTGACAACAATTCTCTCAATGTTTAAATCAATTCCCTTGGATTCACCTATTTGTTTTGGTTTATAATTTGCTGGGTGATGGTTGTCCCTTGCGTTCACCAATTCCTTTGGTTTATAATATTAAACCCTTGGGTTTATTAGTTCTTTTGGTTTATAATATGAATAATCGATCAATGTCATCCATGATCAAATGTCACATTTCGAAAAATATTGTCTCAATATCAAAATTGCCCATGGCCAACCATGGTCATAGTTGGTCCAATTGTGACAACAACTGTCTCAATGTTTAAATCAATTCCCTCGGGTTCACGAATTCCTTTGGTTTATAATTTTAAACCATTGGGTTTAATAGTTATTTTGGTATATAATATGAAAATTTGATCAATGTCATCCATGTTCAAATGTCACATTCTGACAAATATTGTCTTAATATGAAAATCACCCATGGCGAGCCATGGCCATAGTTGGTCCAACGTCGCATTGTGACAACAATTGTCTCAATGTTTAAATCAATTCCCTTGGGTTCACCAATTCCTTTGGTTTATAATATTAAACCCTTGGGTTTATTAGTTCTTTTGGTTTATACTATGAATAATCAATCAATATCATCCATGGTCAAATGTCACATTGTGACAAGCATTGTCTCAATATGAAAATCGCCCATGGCCAACCATGGTCATAGTTGGTCCAACGTCGCATTGTGACAACAATTGTCTCAATGTTTAACTCAATTCCCTTGGGTTCACCAATTCCTTTGGTTTATATTTTTTTGGGTAACGGTTTTCCCTTGGGTTCACCAATTCTTTTGGTTTATAATATTAACCAAAGGAATTCCCTTGGGTTCACCAATTCCTTGGGTTTATAATGGTTTTCCCTTGGATTCACCAATTACTTTGGTTTATAATATTAAACCCTCGGGGTTATTAGTTCTTTTGGTTTATAATATGAATAATCGATCAATGTCATCCATAATCAAATGTTGCATTGTGAGAACAATTGTCTCAATGTTTAAATCAATTCCCTTGGGTTCACCAATTCCTTTGGTTTATAATATTAAACCCTAGGGTTTATTATTATTTTTGGTTTATAATATGAATAATCGATCAATATCATCCATGATCAAATGCCACATTGTGACAAGCATTGTCTCAGTATGAAAATCGCCCATGGCCAGCCATGGTCATAGTTGGTTCAATGTCGCATTTTGACAACAATTGTCTCAATGTTTAAATCAATTCCCTTGGAACTACCAATTCTTTGGTTTTATAATATTAAACCCATCAGCGTTTAATAGTTCTTTAGTTTATAGCTGAAGTAATGGTATGTATCAACTCCCTGATGATGCCATATTGTGCAACAAAGCATTGCTGTTGAATCGCCTTATGGCCAACCATGGTCATAGTTGAGGCCAACGTCGCATTGTGACAACAATTGTCTCAATGTTTAACTCAATTCCCTTCGGTTCACCAATAACTTTGGTTTATAATTTTTTCGGTAATGATTTTCCCTTGGTTCACCACTTGCTTTGGTTTATAATATTAAACCCTTGGGTTTATTAGTTTTTTTGGTTTATAATATGAATAATCGATCAATGTCATCCATGATCAAATGACACATTATGAAAAACATTGTCTCAATATGAAAATCACCCATGGCCAACCACGGTCATAGTTGGTCCAACGTCGCATTCGGACAACCATTGTCTCAATGTTTAATCAATTCCCTTAGGTTCTGTAATTTCTTTGGTTTTATAATTTTTTGGGTAATGGTTGTCCCTTGGGTTCACCAATTCCTTTGGTTTATAATATTAAACCCTTGGGTTTATTAGTTCTTTTGGTTTATAATATGAATATTCGATCAATGTCATCCATGATCAAATGTCACATTTTAACAAATATTGTCTCAATATGAAAATCGCCCATGGCCAAGCATGGTCATAGTTGGTCCAATTGTGACAAAAATTGTCTCAATGTTTAAATCAATTCCCTCGGGTTCACCAATTCCTTTGGTTTATGATATTAAACCATTGGGTTTAATAGTTATTTTGGTATATAATATGAAAAATCGATCAATGTCATCCATGATCAAATGTCACTTTCTGACAAATATTGTCATAATATGAAAATCACCCATGGCCAACCATGGTCATAGTTGGTCCAACGTCGAATTGTGACAACAATTGTCTCAATGTTTAAATCAATTCCCTTGGGTTCACCATTCTGGTTTATAATATCTTATTGTAGGTTTATTAATTTTTTTTGTTTTATAAAATGAATAATCGATCAATGTCATCCATGATCAAATGTCACATTATGACA
This sequence comes from Pinus albicaulis, assembly GCA_034641835.2. Lineage (NCBI taxonomy): Eukaryota > Viridiplantae > Streptophyta > Pinopsida > Pinales > Pinaceae > Pinus > Pinus albicaulis. Next base: position 63,377 of record JAXQQM020080970.1, on the reverse strand, counting down.
AACATTTTCTCAATATGAAAATCACCCATGGCCAACCATGGTCATAGTTGGTCCAATGTCGCATTGTGACAACAATTGTCTCAATGTTTAAATCAATTCCCTTGGGTTCACCAATTCCTTTCGGTTTATAATTTGTTGGGTAATGGTTATTACTCTCTTGAGTTTAATATTATTAATATTATTAATATATATTATAAATAAATATTCAAATATTTATTAATAATGATTATTAGTAATATTATAATATTATTATTGATATATATTATTAATAATATAACCAACTATAATATAATATATATTATAAATATATTATTAGTTCTTTTTGTTTATTAATAATATAAATATGTATGATATTAACATATAAATAAATATTAAAATATTATATATTATTTATATTATTTTTATATTAATAAATATTATTAATATATAATATATTATATATATTTCAAGTTAATTTATAGTATGTATATAGTTAATATTATTAATATATTAATAAATATTTTTAATATATATTATTAATACTTATTATAATATTAATAATATTAATATATATAAAATATTTTTGTATATATTAATAATATTTTAATATTTATTTAGTAATATTAATAATATTATAATATTACTAATAATCATTATTAGTAATATTATAATATTATTAATATATATTATTAATATATATAAATAATATTAAAATATATTGAATATTATTTAAATAATATTAATAATATTATAATATTAATCATTAATATTATTCAAATACTTATTAATAATGATTTATTAATTAATATTATTATTATTAATAATATAACCAACTATGATATAATATATTAGTAATATATATTATTAGTTCTTTTGGTTTTATTAATAATATAAATATTATATGATATTAATATATAAATAATATTAAATTATATATATTCTTAATATTTTTATATTAATATATATTATATATTTTCAAGTTAATTTACTATGTATATAATTTAATATTTTTTTAATATATTAATAGATGCCTTTAATATATTATTATTATGCATATTATAATATTAATGTATAAATATTTTGTGAATTTTAAATATAATTAATATTAATCTTTCATAATATTCTTATTAATATATAATATATATATTTCAAGTTAATATAATAAAATTATTATATATAATATTTATTTATTGATATATAAATTAATGTGATGGGTAGTGGATATAGGCCTATCGGTGCATATCAACCACATTGGTAAATGTAGTTGTAAATCTATTTTATATACGCCTATCGACGTATATCAACCACATTAGTTTTTACTAATGTGGTTGTGCTAGTATATGTTACAACCATATATATAATATAATATGGTAACGGTTATAACACCACCACCATTCGACCGTAACCCAACCCAAATGGAATGGCACTTATCCCAACTGCATACGGAGGCCGACAAAATTTATGGGGGCGGGCCTGGCCCATATGTTATGTTAGAAAAGAAGAAGATATGGTGCTATCTTTAAAGGGTTTTTACAGTTAATTAACTTTCAATTCGAGCTAAAATGGAGGGGGGGTGGAGTTTGACCTGCCAATATCCCTCCACAAACTCAGCGTTTTAACCAATTCGTCCAACGAGCTTTTTTTTATGATTCTGCCCACTCACAGTGATATAAACTCATCATTTCCCAGTGCACTAGGCCATGGAGGAGCAGAGAGCGTGCACAAAAATCGAGGTGTTTTTATGATTTTTTATCACAGGGCATGTGGAACCATGAGCTCAGGAAGAGGAAGGGGGAACCTTGATTGACTGCAATTTTCAAGAGGGCGAAATTTTGACTTTGTCCAAATGGGAGAAATTTTATGTCATTGCTGCACTACTCGACCCCAGAAGTCTGATGGCGTGCTCAATTTCTTCATCTGAGTTTCGTTTTTTCAGCCACTTTTGGAAGTGGGTTATGTAGGTGTCAGATTTCCACAAGTGAGCAGTCATTTTCACATTTTTCGACGCCACAAGATTGATGGTGTTTTCAGATTCAGCCGTAGAGCATGTCAGCTTTCAGCAGATGTCAACATGAGGTATATGATGTGGATTCCATGTACTTCTTCATTTCTTTCTCTTTGAGATGCATTATGTCTTGTAGATCTCGATTGATACATGAGTCGTGGGATTTTGCCTTGTTTTGTTATTGATGTACTTTCAACTATGTATTTGTGTCATGTATGAGATCCCTTTTATGCCACATTGGTGGGATGCTCATTTTCATATGTGTATTGTTGATATCCCTTGTTTCTCGGGATTGGAGGGATACTCTTATTTACTACATGTCAGCTATGGTCATACTGATAGGAGTCTTTCTTTATGTATGAGAGTCCCGCAGTGGAACATCTCTTAAAGAAGTCAAGCCACTCCTACGTGAGGGAAATTTTTCCTTGTATGTCATAGGGAAACACATCCATGTACATCTTCTTCTTACATCACATAATGCAGCGGCCTACACCATCTTGACACCGAGGCCCAGAGATGTAGTCCCTCCTGGACGAACTCTGTCATCAAACGATGTGTTCTTATGATTGTTGATCTTGTCATATTATATTCCTCTTATTTACAACATACACTTATTCATTTATGTTATTTAACATCTTAATTAAATGCAATTCTAATTATCAGTCGAAGTAAAAGGTCTTGGTTAAGGGTATCAAGATTTTACCCTGGATCACTCCTTTCTAACACTCATCCATGGGGGAATATTGTATACTATCAATCTGACTGGCCAAACGCCATAATTTGATCTCATGAAAGAGAATGGGCACACTCCATCAATTGCAATACCAAACCTGATACTATGGGGTTCATCTTTGAATTTTGTTGGCAATTTTTCCTCTATGTTTCAATACTTTGGAGTCGGATGAAATTCACATGAATCCATATTTACTTCTATTATTTGCATGCTAGTCCATAAATTGTGCAAGTGACTTGCAACTAAACATTCATTGAAGTCTAAGTATAATTGTCATGTGACGTAAAATCTTCTTTGGAACTGTAGGACCTTGTACATTTGTATGATGTCTCTTCTCTTTGTATAAATGGCATTATACCTTGTCTTGATATTCATCTCTGTATAAAATTCAATCATGAATGAATTTTCTTATATTTAATTCCCAACTCAACAAAAAACTGACATGCCTCTCTGCATGTTGATGGCAACACATTCTTTTCATGAAATAGTTTAGTTTTTAGTGCCATGTAATATTGCCAAAGATTGGATCAATTGAATGCTTAAATTATAATGAACATGTTTAACATGTCACTATTATATTTTATTACTATTCATATACAATATTTGGTTTTAAAATCTCCTTAAAGAAATATAAACAAAGTTGATGGATGTTTATGAATTAGATAGAGCAATTGAAAATGTATTTTAAGAAATAAATTTCAACTCAATTAAATAGGGTGATGAATCCTTTGTTTGAACAACCAAATAGTGTCTTGATTTCTAATAATATTAATGTGCATGCCAATTTTTAGGTTCTACTTGCAACTGATTTGAACACGAGTGTATTTGCTGCTTGTTTTATGGATTCTTTTAGTAGGTTGTTATCATCAACGTTATGTTGGTGGTAATTACCCATGTTGTCATCGTTAATGCCATCTACATGATCATTATTTATCATTGTTTCTATCCCCAAAGAAAACTATAAGAATCTCATTCAATCATTCTTCATGCATTTCATTTTCACTGTCATGCTCATCACCATTAAGGATGCTGAATGGTAGCACATTGTAGTCATTGGTGTATGCGAATCTCATTAGCTGTTCAAATGTCTTAGGTGGTAGAGTTATCTTTAAATATGCTCTTTTCACCCTACTATGTTTTAAAGGATGGTTTGGATCATCCCGTCCAAATATTAATAGCCCAGTTGGATCAACGTGGGTATTAGTATTCGTTCTTCATCATCATATTCTACCTATCGACAAATGCAACCATTATTTAATGTTTGGAAAGCATTGGATAAACCATAAATTTATTAATTTCAAAGAAATATAATCAAATATCGCTTAACAAATCCCATCCCATGTACTATAGTATTGACCAAACTCTTCTTCAGTGGAATTATTTTTTGTGTCTGAAGTATCCATTGTCATATCCTCTTCCACCCACTATGTTATTTGTGATTTAATAGTTTTAGGTCCATGCCCACGTACATATGTTTTTTTTTTATTTTTCTAGTTGAACGCTTAGGTTGTGCACTTGTTCCAATCTCCATCTGAAATATCAACAACATGCATTAATTTATTTCAAGGTTGGATAATACACTATAAATTCTAATAATACTATGAAAAAGGATGGATGTATCACAAAATGCTTCCTAATTTAAGTCAAAATTTGATAATTATCTGATGTCCCACGACATCTGTTGTTTCCTTATTGAATATGACACGATTTGTTGCCATGGCCTCGTATTTCCCCTGTAACACATAAAATAGTCAATGATGCTTAGTACACCAATTATATTATTTAAGCCAATATGCTACCCAACACAAAACCTCACTTTACTCATATATTTGACATATCGATATCATGTTTTGGATTTGAAAAAAACAACAACATATTTTATATAACTTTATCTTGTATATGTTATATCATTTTTGAATTCATAAACACCATCCTCCTTTAGTCGAGGTTGCTTTTTCTTCTTAGCTTTATTGCATCTACAGATTCCGTATCCGGATCTATGACCACCCACTTTCCTCTCGTTGATTTAGTAAGTGTGCATCATCCATGTCCTTTGTCCATGGCCTCCTCTAGATCGTGCATGTAATACACAACAATGACATTAGTCACATAACATATATGCACTTCGTTGTTGCTCCATCCAATTTTATAAACGCACAATTGATTTAAGCTTAGTTGGTTTTCACTGCACTTTTCTAACTAAAATGCCCCTATTTTCAATATATACCCTCTTTGTTAATTTCTATTCCCAATATGATGACATGACATGTCTCTTATAAATCTTAGATGAGAATTATGAAAACTAATGGATTGCTTTTTCTTTTTTTTTTCATATTTCCATTTAACTTAATTAAAACCCTTAAACCATAATTTTAAACCACCAAATATCTATATTTTTCTATATTTAAATTAAAAAATTCCTTTGACCCTATATGTTAGAGAATATACTATTTTCAAATTTTTATTTTTAAGTCTTTTAAATGAATTTGATATATAATATAATAATTATTATAAGCTAACTTGTGGATAAGACATATTTTTAAGGCCACCATCCACTCTATAAAGGAGTAAAGAGTGGGTGGCAGGATAAAAAATATTTGTGTCATATGTATACATAATCACTAAGCAACACAACCTTTAAATGTGAAAATGTGTGTATTGGACTATAATTAGTCAATTGTTACATCACGAGTAATTGGCTATTAAAATAAAATTAGAAAGTTTGAAATCACACCAAATTCATTAGTGGGATAAGAAAATATGACATAAAACACCCTTCATTTCAGGGTCAAAACACCATTTATAGGGCTTTACATCAACCAACATTTTAGCTTATTCCATGTGCCTATGAACATTGCACATCCAATATTGGTATTCAACTAGCCCAACCACATTAAAAAATGTGGTTGATAAATGTCGATAGGTTTAAGTGCATTTATTAATATTAATATCAACCACATTTATTAATATTTATAATAATAATAATAATAACAATAATTATTATTATTACATAATAATAATCATAATTATCCCATGTGCCTATGCACATTGCTCGTCCAATATTGGTATCCAATTAAACCTCATAAAATATGACAATAACATGGAAGCCTCCCACATCAATGTTGCAAAGTGCAAAGATGAAAATTAATATAAATAAGACCAAATCGAAAAAAAATACCGCCAATCTATATTTGGCTCGCACAATGGATAAACATATTGTGTATCCCGATTTTTAAAACAAAAATATAGTACATTCACCATATTTCCATTCTAATACTCACCAATTACAAATCGAGGGAGCTTTGAAGTTCTCTTTGGATTTGGAGTAGATCACGGTTGGAGCAATGCGTTGAGGCTATAAAAGAAAATAACTAATCGATTGGATCTTTGTTGATGGTGGGCAGAGATATTGACTGAAATCTCATCCCTGGTTATGGATTTCAATACATTTTTTTTCATTTGTGGGTGTGGTTCAACCTCCAGTAGTTGTTAGGGCTCCTTAGTTCCCCAAGGCTGAGAAAGGAAACCAAAGAGGTAACCACAAACCAACTTTTGACTTGGTATCTAGCCCTACCAAAACAAAGAGGGCTCTCTCAGAATCAACCTCACAACCAATGAAAGTGACTGGAGTGTATTAGGGTTTTAGGCTAGTTATCAGCTCAATAGGGTTTTTGATTTAGGTTTTGTTAGATAAGAAGCACCGGGTTTAGGAACTAGGCCAAGTGTTCCAAAGGATCAACTGCAGTTATAGAATGAGGCAAGATAAATGTAACTAGTGACAAAATTTGAGTTTGTCATTGTAGTGTGGTGATAAAGAAATCTTGTAGGAGTAAAATGAGCATACATGTATGAATTCATTTACTTAGAAGATGAAAATAATTTACATCAAATCTTAGATAAAACAGAGCATATGAGACAATGTATCGTGTTTAAAACTTATGAGATTAGCAAAAGAAGAAGAAAGATGGTTGCTTGAACAACTTGATCATCATATGCATAAGAAAAATGGAGAAAAACATTGTCACTAACCGCATCACAAGAATCCCATAAAAATAGCTGCAACTGCCTGTAAATTACTTCTACAAATAGTAAAATAAACTAGTGCCAAAAGAGTGTGAACTTCAAATATCCAACCAACTCATTGACTTGATTCTGAGTACATATAGAAAAAAAACAAGATTCCACTTCTAGGGGTCGAATCCTTATCCATAACAAATAATCAATGAACCTAATGACTCATTGCCTAACCCTAGGGAAGTTAAAAACACCTTTCCCCTTTTTTACATAACTAATTGAGCTTATCTCTCAAGGAATTAATCATAAGATTCTTTACAAAGATGACCATTAATAAGCCTATTAATCATCAGACAACTCATGAGCCAGCTGTTACATCGACCAAGTTTTTACCTTTGACCTCCACGTGTAATGAAAATTTTCTAAACACAGAAACACAACAAATGTTTTAGCATAAATGCATCAACTGATAAACTAAGCAATTAGTAATGGAATTTGAACTTCTGATGGATGTGGCAAGTGTTACAATGGCAGAAAGGAGCTCTTGAATCTTTGGAAGGATAGAATGGAGTCTTGAAATGCTTTATGCTCCTTTATAATTCAAAAAATCGATTTTGGCTTGATGAAAACATGACATCATTTGTACTTTTGAGAAAATAACTATTGACTGATTTAACATGCAACATTATTTATTCAAAATAAAATGTTACCTTGATTCTTTTTGTTCCCTAATTTCTAAATCCCATTATGATGACCAAAATGGATGAAATGACTCCCTTTTTTGCTTTTGATGACCGATATGATGATGTCCATCAAATGTGAATCCTAGACCATAACCTGGATGATGACCCACTGACTCTTTTGATGACCTAGGACAAGGGAAAAATGACATGACCATGATGGATTATGATGACCATGAACTAGTGGAGGGGTTAGCAATGATCTAGACAATAACCAATGACCATATGAAAACAAAGAGATGTCAAATTTTATTTGAAAATATAACAATTTGACCCTAGTACCTTATCAATCACATGGAAATAATATACTTGATCACTAGTGACTAATAGACACTGACAATAGTCATGAAATAAATTTGTGCATCTCATTCGCCCCCTACTAGAGATGAAAATCAAATGCATGTCCATCCATTTTGCACTATTGTTGTTCAAAACAATTAGAGGGAAGGGATCAAAATGTAGGGAGCAAAGAGAAGGGATTTTCCACAGTGTCGAGGAAAAATAATTTCCCTAGGATGCAAAAAACATGTCAAGCAGTAGTATAGGGAAACAAGTAAAGGGATTTGATTGTTTTGAGAAAGAGGCATTTCATACTAAATTTATAGATTTGTACATGTTTCCATTGTTGTTTTGAGTTTTATTTTTTATCTTTTAGTTTCTATAAAAGAAAAAATTAGGGTTTATTTTTCTATTTATAATTTTAAAATAAATTTTTTATTGTACATATATAGGGACATGACAGTGAGAAACTAAAAGAGGCAATGGACTATATATTAGGGGTAGAAGCAATGAATAAAATAGAAGGTATGGATGTGTCCATGCTTGCCAAATATGTTGAAGAACAAACTAAAGGCACTGAAGTAGACCAACCAATGCAACACTGTCAAAAGGAATCAATTGATTCCTCATCAACTCTTGGATTGAGCTAAATATCTAGGAAAAAAATAAATCACAATAACCTATAAAAATGTGGAACAAGGAAAAAATACGACCAATGTCCCACCCACTCCTGGGACACAAATTTCTTCCACCACCAGTACAGGTATTTATGCATCTTGCATTGGTAAATACGAAATTGAGGTAGAATATGATGTTGTCTCTAGGGAAATCAAAATGACATATGCCGAGAAAGTGGTTAATCGTAGGTTTAAGGTATCATTCCTTCAATGCTTCAAAGAGAATCTACATCTTCCATTATCGAAGATACCCATTCACCTTAAAAAGGAAGTCATCCATGACATGCAAACTGAATTTGGGACAAGTTGGTCAGTAAAGAAAGTAAAGAAACAAATGACTCAAAACTGCAAGAGATTCCGTTGCAGGAAAATGAAAAAGATAAAACAAATTCTTCCCGAGCTAAGGCCCAAAATAAGGCCTATTAATGTAAGCATGAAAGTATGGTAAGAGATCGTGAAAACATATGATAGAGCAAATGCACCGAGGAAGTCTAGCGAGGAGAGCATACATGTATTTAAATTTGGCCATAAGAATATTTCAAATTCATTAAATGATTTTTTTTACTAGTGCATAATTAAATTGAATTAGTGTATGTTTCGGGATAAGGCCTTGAAGGCCAGGCTTGCCAAATATCGTGCCACATATTATAGTGGCCAAATAGGTTTAGAATCCTAAGTAAGAAAATTTGTAAGTATATTTAATATCTGAATTTCTCTCTCTCTCTCTCTCTCTATATATATATATATATTTTGTACAAAAAATTAAATGATTGGATATTAATTACTTTAACTTTTCCGTCTGCCATGTTTTGACAGGAGAAACAATATGGCCACTATCCATCACAATTGGAATTAGATATGATACAAGATAAAAAGTGGTATGATTTTGTTATCTGGATGGAGAATAAGGTATCATTAGTTGAATTTCAATAAATTACTTGGATACTGTTATGCTAACATGTCAATTTTCATTTCTTGAGTTGAGTTTTTTTATTTATGTGTAGCTTGAGTTATTTTGTGCTCCCATCGTCATAAAACCCTTATAAATCACCAAACTTTCACTATGATAAAGTCCATATAAATCAATATCCAATCATGACTTTATCAATTCCTATGCGAGACCATGTAATACATAATATGTAGACAACAAAACATGCTACAGAGGATTGATTATAGATGCTTGGGTTGAGATCACATTACATAGGATTGATTATGGAACCAAAATACTTGTGTTGAGAAGCATGGGATGATTGTCTTGGAAAGCAAGAAGCCTTGTGATGAAGAGCACTTGACACTTGCAACCCATGCTTAGAGAGTGCACCACTTGAGGATTGGTCTCTTGACGTGTATACCTTGGAGAGAGAGCACTTCACTTGGAGACCTTATCTTGTGCATTAAATTGAATTTCTTGTGTAATTAGTCCACTTTTCCAATGTTGGCCTCCATAACCTACTCTCAATAGAGGGAAGAGAATGTATTTTTCTACACTATACTCATTATTCCATCTGTATAATTTTCATGGAGAGTTCTTAGTGCTTGTGTGATGCAATAGAGGACGATCTAGAGTTCATGACGTAAACCCTAGAGAAGAAATGAAGATGAATGCTAGCAATAGGGATGATCTCGAGTCTTAACACTTGTCTTAGCAATTATTTTACATATGGTAGTATGAAGAGTGTATTGAGTTCTAATTTTTTTTTTGTAGTGATATATATATATATATATATATATATATATATATATATATATTGAATGAATTAAGTATATATGTAGGGACATGGCTATTGGAATAGGAACATTTACGATGTAGGATTGTGTTAGAGCCTGTTTGAAATTTGAAGGACTGGTTTGAAACAAAGGGCTTGAAACTCTATAGGACATTTCCTTTTCTAGTCCTATGGGGAGTATGGTTATCACACAACTTGGTGATTTTTCAAAACAAAACTCTTCCTACATTCTAGACTACAACACAAGTATGCTCACTATTCCAACTCTATCAGACCTTATTAATCCTAAAACAATCAGACAACTGGGGCAGGTGATGATAGACATATAGATGAAATGTAAACTATTTTTTGGAGAAATTAATGAATAAATTAAACTGCCCTACGTATATGTGATTACAACCTTTAAAATTGACGCTATAGTATGGAGAGAAGAACATAAATAAATTAGAGGTTTAAAGCATAAGGATAAACAAAATCCTATGAATTAGATGTACAACAAAGAGCGTGAAATGAAAGAAAATAATATGCAGAGCCTGTAAAGTGCTTCATTAAGTTTTCTTAGATAAAAGTCACAGGTATCTCAACTATTCACACAATATTGATAAATCTGTTAATGAAAGAAACCAACACCATTATTACATAGGTCTCAGAAGAAGAATAACAAAAATGAGAAGTTACTAAGAAACACCTCTTTGGCTGCCCACTTTCAAGATTTACAAGCAAGATGAAATTTCTTGATGTTACAACATCTGTTATGACATATTTTGTTACAACATCTGTAACATACACCATTAACTTCACATGGAAATGTAAGGAGATAAAAATTGTTATACAAGTTACTCATGGGTAACTAACCATTGACCATTAAATATTCCTTACTCATCATTACATAGAATGTTTTTCATTTCATAGTGTAACTTTAGATTAAGAATAGTAAGCTCCTTAACCATTAACAACCTCCATTACAGTACATTAACATAATACTGTATGATGTAACCTTCCATTCATTTCATTACTCATATAGTCATCACATACTTACCATTATGAACATCATAACAAGAAAGGAATCAACATCATCAACTTGACACAATAATCAATCACATCATTGAACACCAATATACCCTGGAAACCTCGTAGGGTGAAAACTAGCAAACGTTTAATTTTATTATTAAACGCTCGTGAGGGTGATCAACCCTCACTCAATGGCTTATAAGGGAGACCATCCCTTAACCATCGTTTACAAATCTTACAAGGAAATATACAAATATCTAGCTTAAAGCCATTACAATAAATATGATACCATTTACCCTCTGATATTCATATCTTCATATTTCGATGGCATGGATGTACCTACAATGGTCCATCGTACACTGGATCATCCGATAGTTCGTACTCATCTACATGAACCATAATCATTTACCTGCCACCAAGTTAAGCATAATATTTCCTTTATACATATCACCTTCATACCCTTCTAATGTCACCTTCAACATACATTGATGTCAAGATTCATAAAGTATAATAAATCATTTCACATATCTATACTATAGTAGTTTCTCCATCTACCCATGTATATTCATGACATGCAAGTAAAGTACCTTGACATTCTTCCTTTAACAACACATACCTCACATGTGCTGGTTATAAGTCATCAAATTAACTAATGTTTCCATCGCATAAGCACTGCAAGAAAATAGTTGCATCTCCCCAGCATATATTTAAAATAAACTGATACTTAGTTATGTTACTCGTGCATGAAATTTACATAATTTAATTAAAATAGCTAACCCTTGAGCTATTACTTTTAGTACATGGAATGCAATCTAACATATCAAATGTTGCTCCCATGCATGCAAAGGCATATAGATTCCAAAAGAGTCTCCAATGAAGCGTGTGGCTTCCTTCACGAGTCTTCCAAAAAGAAATCTCAATGCTAGTGAACATGTAAACATATGTTTTCTTTTTGTAAAACTATGCAATTAAGAATATAAATACATGTCTCATTTTCAAGATTATCATATTCAATGTAGTTTTAATACTACAAGCTATCTTTCTACATACAAATATTTATATTCTTTCCAATGAAAATTATTACTTATGTTGCATGCCTATGCATGCTCTTCTTCCAAAATGAATTAACATCATAATCATGATAAAAATTAATCACTCAATTTGTTCATCTAAAGAAATATAACTGAGTAGTTCCTTTATCCGTGGATTTATTAAATAACCATTCTTTACTAACAACATGGTAATCTATTCATGGAATTATGAATTAACTAATATTCACAAACACCATGGTAGTCTACCCATGGTTTTATGAAGTAATTAATCTCTATCAACACCATGGTAAACTACCCATGGATTTATTAATTCATTAATCTCTACCACTATCATGGTAAACTATTCATGGTTTTTATGAAACTAGCCATGGATTTATTAATTCATTACTATTTTCCACATGGTTAATGAATATAAATCTAGGAAAACTTCTCTTTTCTTCTTCATCGCACATGAAGGTATTTCAAGAGTTACCCTCTTTAATCTATTCAAGAAAATACCTTGGATTTGTTCTCATTTCCTAAATTAAATGAGTACAAAATCTTTTTTAAAATAAAGATCATGCATTTTCTATTTTCTTGCTTAAACCATATTATGTAACTATTTATATTAAAGAGCTACCCTCTTTAATATCTTCAGGAAAACCTCTTTTAAAATATAGAGGTATGCATATTCTTTTTTCTTGTTATACAATATTATATAAATATTGATATTAAAGAGTTACCCTCTTTGAATCTATTCAAGAAAATCCCTTTTAAAATAAGTACCATAACTAACTCTTATTTTGGGGAGTTTGTGTGTATGAGTAATATCACACTTATATTGGAGTCTCATAAGGAATATTTGTTTCCGAACTGGGTGAGCGACAGGCGAGATCTAGGGTTTTCGGCAATGGATTCACGACTGTCTGCTTCTCTGCCCTTTAACGCCGACCTTATTCTTCAGATCTCATCCCGCCTTGCGGTGAGCTCCAGCCCTGCGGCGACTTTCACCCCGGAACCATTGCCCACACGAAAAATCTCGTTGCAAACCCATAACTGGGTTAATGGCGTTCGATCAGACTCACAAGGAAATGCCAAATCGTCACCTCCCCTGGCCGCGGACTTGCAAGATCTGCGTAAGTTACTGCAACATGGGAACCTTCAGATCTCAGATTCCCTCATTCTGTTATGTGGCGCGGTGGCCTGGATGAGCGATCTGGCCGCCTATTCACTTGGATGCTGGCACTACGCCATCCATAATCTTTATTTCCAGTTTTCTCCCGGTGATGGCCCTCGCCGCGACGTCCAAAAGCAGGAGTTCTGCGACTCAGATCAAGGGTTGGTGGTCCAGCCTTGCAGATCTCTTGAAACAGATCCAGCCTTCTCTGCCTCCATCAACAGCTTGGATCCTCTTCAAATTCATTCTGAATCTTTTCAAATACAGGTCTCTCTCCCAACGGGCAAAACCTTGCTCCTTTGGGTACAGTCTTCCTTCTCGGGGCTTCTCCTCTCTGCAGCCATCGAACAGAAATTGAGGATCTCATCCTCTTGGTTTAGGCTCCTTTATGCTGGCAAGCAGCTCGCTGATCATTTACCTCTGTCTTTTTACAATATAGAGCGGAATGCCACAGTGGTTCTGTCTTATCGACTAAGGGGAGGCGCAGCAAGGCAGTCCTATGCTCCCAAGGGTTTCTCCTACAAGGAGGCTGTCAAAACCTCCTCTTCTTCGCCCTCAGCCTCAACCCCAGAGGCTCCCAAGCCTTTTTTGGTAGATAAATTGGAAGAAGTTCCCTCAGCGGAGATAACCCACCCAGATCTGGCTGGGGTGCGCCAACTCTATGAGGAAAAGGCCCTCATTTGCAAATTCAATGGTCTATGGCCGCGATCAGAAGATCTTTACAGCTGGGTTCATTCCACCTGGACCAAGCACTGCAAAATCATTTTGTGCTCCAAAGGTTTTTTCATTGTCATTCTAGCTGATAGCAAGGATTATCAAACTGCCCTCACCGGTGGGCCCTGGTTTTGGGGAGAGGCTGGGCTTTTCTTAACACCTTGGTTTCCGGACTTCGATCCCTCCACGGCAGTTATCACCAAAGTCCCGATCTGGGTTCGGCTTCCCAACCTGCCTGCTCACCTTTGGCATTGTGCAGTTTTCGAAGCCATTGGGAACACTCTTAGGCGTTTCCTTGCCACAGATCCGTCAAGAGGCTTAAAGGGTATCTATACCTACGGCAGAATCTGTGCAGAAATTGATATCAGCGAAGGGCTTCCGGACCATATCATTCTCAAAGTTGGGGATTTCTCCTGGCCGCAGCCTCTTGACTATGAGAACACAGCTTTCCGTTGTCGGCACTGTCATCAGACCGGGCATCTTCAGAACTCTTGTGCTCAGTTTCTAGCCAGTCAGAAATCTGGTAAACGCAAACCAAAAGATAAAAGCTGGAAACCTTTTGAACCCCCCTTGGAGGACTCTGATTCCAGCAGCTCTGAAGAAGAAGAAGAAAGTGATTCGGATGAGGAGATTGCAACTCAACAGCAGCGTTCTCCCTCTGATGCTCCTGAGAGGCCACCTGTCTCCTCCGCTGTTCAGAAACGCCTGCACATCTCCAGTTCCTCCGATTCGGACAAAGAAGCTCCTCCTGGGAGCCGTACTGATCTGCAAGTGATCGCCGCAACCCCTGGCCCTGATGGTTGGGTCAGAGTGATCAACAATAAAGGGAAGAAATCTCGCATTATGCAATCAACCCCTTCTGGTTGAGTTTTCAGTCTTTTCTACTGATTATTCTTGTCTGTCCTTCTGCTTAGTGTGGCCTGTTCTGCTTTTGCTGCTAGCCCACGGGCAGATAGCGTGTCTCCGTTCTAACTATGTCAACTGGCTGCCTTCAGCTATCAGCAGCTCTTCTTGATGTTTAGCTTGGCTCTATCTTGGCTAGTCTTTCTAGGTTGGTAACTCTTGTTATGTCTGGGGATCACGGTTATATGATAGTCTTCTACCAGCATAACCCTTTGTAATTCATGTATCTTTGAGGCTTTTAATACAATTACTTACTTACAAAAAAAAAAAAATATTATCTCTCACAAAAGAAATTAAACTTGAACAAAATTTAATTAAAAAAAAGAGTATAACATTCATTTAGTGAAGCACTATGAGTGTCTATAAAAATCCAATTAAGGTATGTTTAGCTCATATATTAATTTTTTTATAAATAATAATTTAAAATAAATTTGTGTGACTTTTTTAAATTTGTTATGAAGATGGTGTTTTGATGTCTATCTACCGGCCATTTAATTTATATGACTATGCTGAATTGTGGTTAAATAGAGCTTTTGATTCATTATATAATTTAAAATTGTAAGGGAAAATGATAACACTGAGTTTAAACCTAGGATACAAGTGTTTGGTGATTGTGGCAACAATGATGCTAATTATGGGATGCATGGAAGTACTGGAAATTGTGCTTGTTGAAATTTGCAACAAGAAATAGTGAATTTGGCAACCAGAAAGGAAAAAAAGTACACACACATTGGTGAGGAAATTCAATGAGGAATTCCAGTTACACACTGGTGAGGAATGTGGGTGTCTAATTTATTTTTCCCTTAAATAGATTAGACAATAAATTGTAATTTCTTCTCATAACAACTTGTATCAGTTAACTAAATCATGATGACTTGAGTTAGCTCAAGAAATTTGAGTTGAGGGTCTAAGATGAGGCATGCATAGTGATTTTAATATTTTGGGGGTCCAGTTTTAGTTAATGCACTAGTGTGGTGCAAGTGTAATCAGTTAAGTCAATTAATTGAGTTAAAATTAGTTTAACTAGTTCTAACTAAGTGATGAATTAGTGAGAGGTTGAGTGAATTAAATTAGATTTAATTCACAAGTAGTGATAAATCAGATAACTAATGATTCGCTACTAATAGTTGCATGCATGTCAATTCTAAGGAAGACCCAGTTGAGATAGAGGTTAAATGGAACATAATTATTAGTTGTATTTTTAGATAATTCCTTGAGTGTAATTATAAAGTCATGAGGATGCCATGATGGATTGCGCAATCAAGGAAGACGATTTTTCCTATTTAATAAGGAGTTAATTCCTTAGGAATTGCGTGAGCAAGGCATATTGAAGGAAGGCTGAAAATTGGCTGTGTTTGTCCATTTTTCCCTAGATCAACGAGAGACAATTGGCAAAGCGCTGGAGAATCTCATGAGAGATTAATCATTGTATTGTTTCATGATTCCTTGACTTTATAAAATATATGTTAATGGGGTTTTAAGAAGTTTCTTTCCCTAATAACATCTTCTGTTATGTGATTGATTTACTTCTTTCTCTTACTTGCATGCGATTGAGAGATCATGTTCTGTATTCTGCAAATATTGTAGAAGGATTCAATATCTTGTTTAGTACATCACAAGATTAAATTGAATCCACTGGTACATAGTTTCTATAAATTTATACATGGTATTAGAGCGATATTTCTACATGGTATCAAAGCACGAGGAATAACAATAGAAGAGAATAAATTGAGTTGGTCTTGAATAGGTTAAAATTTGTAGATTTATTCTTCGGGATCTAGCAATAGACCAAGATGTGTTTCAATCACTTGAGACTTGAATATGCACTTGAGGGAAATTCGAATTATATTGAATGGAAGGACATGATGGAGGCAGTGTTGGAGGACAACAGGTTGAAGGAATTCATAGATAATGATATTCCCAAGCCCACAACAGCAGACGCCCAACTTCTTGATACATGGAAAAAGAAGGTAGCAAAAGAGAGAAGGATTTTGTTAGAGGGAGTTTGAGATCATATTGTCTCGAGTCTCCATGGTAAGGAAACTCCATATGCTATCTGGAAAGCCTTGACACATATGTTTCAGAATATAAATGACCATAGGAAGTTGGTGTT
The DNA here is from genome assembly GCA_034641835.2 of Pinus albicaulis. Classification (NCBI taxonomy): domain Eukaryota; kingdom Viridiplantae; phylum Streptophyta; class Pinopsida; order Pinales; family Pinaceae; genus Pinus; species Pinus albicaulis. The sequence goes on along the minus strand of JAXQQM020080970.1, from coordinate 46,274 downwards.
GAAGGACAAACTCAGAAAGATCAAGATGAAGAAGGGAGAGATGATACCAAAATACTTGGCAAAGTTCACTTAATGTCGAGATGAGCTTGGAAGTGTTTGTGTGATAGTTTCCCATAATGATTTGGTAAGCCTAGCACTTCTAGGCCTTCCCAAGAGCTGGCATAGTTACAAGGACTGTGAATGGGAGGGATAAGTTATGAGGCTGGGAGCGTTTGTGGTCTGAATTGGTAATAGAAGAGATAAGGCGGAGCACCAAAGACGAGACCTCCAACACCAACAAAGAAGAAGATTGTCCATTAGTCTACAAAGGAAATAAATCCAAGGGAAATAAGTCCCAAGGTGAAGAGGGCAAGATAGACGTGTCCAAGATCAAGTGTTTTCACTATCATGAGCATGGGCACTATGCCTCAAATTTTCCACAGAAGAAGGCAAGCAAGAAGGAGCCTGCAGTTGCAACGCGTGAAGCGCTAGCTTCACAATTCGTTCTTGATTTTAATCTCATTGCATGCATGGCCAACACTATAATTGGATGAATGTGGTATATATACAAAGGGGCCTCATTCCATATGATGAGGAATAGAGATCTCTTAGTGAACTGGAGGAGAACGAACTCCAGCAGAACATACAATTTGGAGATGACGAGAGGTATAATGTGACCATCATAGGTACTTGTAGCTTTCAGAGGGTGTCTGGCTTAGCCACAATTGGAGAAGCAGAGAGGAGACCTAGTGGAAGAGTCCACTCAAGCAGAGGCCTTTGGGAGGGGGAAATTTCAAGCCAGATGGGCAGAGGGAGTACATGCAGTTATACCTCCAGGTGAGAGGTGGGGCAATCTGCAGCTATAATCCCAAGAAGAAATTCAGGAAGGGTCCATTGAGATGGTGTGTCTCATGGATCAAACCTAGCTACGAGGAGCCCATAGTACAACAATAGAAAGAAGGATCGGTTGGATTGATGCAGTGAGATTTCAAGAAGACAGAAATCAGTGTGACAGATGTTTAATACTGGAGCGCATATCAGACTTGGCAGTAGTGGAGAGGGTGTGGATATACATGTTAGCAGCAACACAGAGAGTCCACTAGATAGGTGCAGTATCTATCAGTAGTCAAAAGAATTTTATGACAGATGCATTATATTGATTCATTTGTTCGTAGGCTATTCAAATTCAGGAGGTCCAGGTGCAAACAACACTAGAGAAGTGTTGCATGCAGAAAATTCCAAAGGTACTAGATCGGGATAAATTGAATTCATTTCTTGTTGAGAGGGAGTGTTGAAATTTGCAATAATAAATAGTGAAATTGGAAACTAGAAAAGACAAAAAGTACACAAACATTGGTGAGGAATTTTAGTTACACACTAGTGAGGAATGTGGGCGTCTAATTTATTTTTCCGTTAAATAAATTAGACAATAAATTGTAATTTCATCTCATAATAACTTGTATCAGTTAACTAAGTCATGATGACTGAGTTAGCTCAATAAATTTGAGTTGAGGGTCTAAGATGAGGCATGTATAGTGATCCTAATATTTTGGGGGTCTAGTTGCAGTTAATGCACTAGTGGGGTGTAGGTGGAATTAGTTAACTCAATTAATTGAGTTAAAATTAGATTAACTAGTGCTAACTAAGTGATGAATTAGTGAGAGGTCTAGTGAATTAAATTAGATTTAATTCAAAAATAGTAATCAATCAAATAGCTGATGATTTTCTATTAATATTTGCATGCATGTCAATTCTGAGAAAGACCCAGTTGAGACAGAGGTTAAAGGGAACATAAATATCGGTTGTATTTTTAGAGAATTACCCAAGTGCAATTATAAATTCATAAGGATTCCATGATGGATTGCGCAATCAAGGAAGGCTATTTTTCCTAATTAATAGGGAGCTAATTCCTTAGGAATTGCGTGAGAAAGGTAGGCTGAATGAAGGCTGAAAATTGGTGATGTGTTTTTCCAATTTTTCCTAGATTAGCGAGAGACAATTGGAAGCGTGCTGGAGAATCTCATGAGAGATTAAGCATTGTATTGTTTCATGATTCCTTGACTTTATACAATATATGATAGCGGGGTTTTGAGCAATTTCTTTTCCCAAGAACACCTTGTGTTGTGTAATTTATTTACTTCTTTCTCTTACTTGCATGTGATTGAGCGGTCATGTCTTTTATTCCAAAAATATTGTAGAAGGAGTCAATACCTTTTTTTAGTACATCACAAGATCGGATTGAATCCATTGGTATAGAATTCCTATAAATTTCTTCATGGTATTAGAGCGATAATTCTAAAGTGCTTTCATGGTGATCCAACACAATGATGGAAACAATTTACCATCTTCCAAGTTTTATTTTTTTATCCCTTGTCATAATGTCAATTTACTTATATTCTATAAAAGTTCTGTTGTAAGAGACACTTATTAGTTCCTCGTAAGGCAAGACTCTAGCAATGATTTTCTTGTTGACCACTATTATTTTACCATTGAACAATGCAACCTATAATGTTTAACTTTGAAATATAATTTTTTTTTTTCAATATTATTAAAAAACTGATTTTCAAACATTTGATTGGACCATAACTTGAAGGTCTTCTTGCATCCTTTAAACAAAATGATGTCATTTGGAAAACTGCATCACATACTTTATGCCATAATTTATGGATATAGGTGCGATATTCATGCATTATATTTAGATATTTGTGTAGTGAGTTACTATTCTTAACGTTTGAAAAAAAAGTAATGTATTTATGATAAGTTAGTTCCCACCATAGCTTAAGAAATTATTTGCATAAAAAATGGATATGAATACGATGTAAATAAATATATTTATTAGGAGTTACTTCTTCTCATTATTTATGTTTTCTTCAACACTTATATAGGAATAAAATTGTTAATGTTTAGAATTACTAGTGGCTACTACCCACCAAAATTTATACAAGTTGATATGCCTCAAAAAATAATTAATTCACCCCCTTCACATCTCAATTTATTAGTTCCTCGCAAATTTGTTGGAAATACTGAGAGGGGGGGTGAATCAGTATTTCTTTCAATTAGAGCATTAGTTAATCTTCAATTATTATCAGTGTTTGTACAATGATAGAAGCATACAAGAGGAACACAAATGCACACAGTTTTTAAGGTGGAAACCCACTCCGAGACAAAAACCACCTAATGCTTTTCCAATAATTATTTTCAACTCCAATTGAAAATAAAGCTCCAACTTCCTAGAATCTAGAAAAGCATTTTTCTCCATCTCCCACCGGATGGACGCTCCAACGCCCGAGATTCTTTAGTATTCAACTGAACGGATGCCCCAACACCCAATGAGCTACAACTCACCCTAGCACCACCCTACCACCCTATAGAAGAATAAAAAATGAATGGACTCCCGTACCAGGGAAAATGGTCCACTTTACAATGATATAGAATGATGTAGAAGAAGAAGATATACTAGACCATAATCCCAACTTTCACACAACCACCTAATGATGATCCTAGACCTCCCATCATTGCCTCTTCAACCCTTGGTAGATAGACACTAGTACAATTTTTACAATAATGTATTTACAATGACTTAGTACAAAGACACCTTTACAATGATTGTATGCAGTGCTGCCCACTTGAAGATTTCATATGATGAACTTCTTGTTGTTGTTATGCACCTTGGTTGTTGCTCTTGTGATGCTATGCTATGCTGCACCTTACTTTGCTTTTCTACCGTAGAAAGTTTGGTCCTTTGCAACCCTTGACAACACATGATCTAGATTTTTCTTGGCTTCTAGGAGCTTGATATTGAATCTAGTGTATCTCTATTATTTCAGATCCTCAATATCTAATTTTCGGTCCTGTAGTATTCCTCTGAGTCTTATTTCCAATGCCATAGGTCTGACCCAATTTTGATTCTTCAACGGAAAGTTATACCCAATTTCTCACACTGCCCTAGTTATGGATTGTTTCAGCAGAACGCACTAGTACGACGTGCCACATGTCACTGTTTCTTCATTTTCCTCTGAAATTGATAGAGCAAAAACTAAAGAATGTGCACTATCTACCACTTTTTATGGAATTCCAATCCAATACTCAGAGAAAGAGTTATGATGATTTTACCAAGGTCACTTCTTTGAGATGAATTTCAGGAGCCTGCAAAAACCCTTACTTCCACAGATCATATCTCCAAAAATATTGCGCAAATTGATCTGAATTTTTTACTACAACTTCCTCAGGATTTCGGCTTCACCTCATAAAAATTTCAGCTTCTGAGCCTTTTTCAGCTTCCACGATAACCTGTTTCATATGGCCAAATCCCTTGCCTAAGGAGGAAATGAAGATCATAATATATATGAATGCTTAAGTTGAGAGGGGCTTCAACAAGTGAACGTGGGAGGGATTTTAGGAGCTTAAAAAATATTAATTATGAATTTTCAATGACCCATGCCCCAACCCCATGGGTTTTTAGCCCACTAACTGGGGTACAAACTTCAAACATGAATATCTCTCAAACCGTGAAGAATTACATGGCGTGCCATATATCAACGGAAACATCTCGACAAGTAGAAACCATCAAAAGCATTATTGACCCAGAATATATTAATTTTGTAGGTCAAACTTCCCATTCAATATTGGGTTAGCCCCTGGTGCTGCTTGGGTTGACATCAATGACAACCGCTGATAAAAAATCTCCCCCTTTGGCATTGATGGCAACACAAGTACTCCCCCTGCGATCATGACACCTCTTCCTACAACATTCTCTCCCCCTTTGACATCAATGGCAAAGGGTAACTCCCCCTAAAACACAACCATCCTGCGGACCTGGACACACTTCCACTCGTGCTGACACACAACCGTCCTGTAGACCTGTACACATTTCCACTCCCCTTTTATATTCTGAAAAAGGAAAATCTAATGAGAACTTGGGAGAATCCCAAGCTTCTGGCGAATATATTCCAATGTTGGCGAATATTTGATATGTGATTCTTTTGGTGCTGCTTGGAATCTTTCTACTTGTCCAATTGCTTGCATAACATCTGGTCGGGAGGCTGTTACATATAGAAGACTACTAATCATAGATCTATACAACCTTTGATCCACATCCTTAGATGAGTCGTCTATGCTCAATTTGCAACCAAGTAAAGACATCTCGAAATCACTTTGCACCTTTGTAGAAAAATTCTTACTTTTTCGATCATCATTGCTACCAATTATTGTATCATCCTCTTTAGCTATTAGACATGCTTTAGTTGCTTCATCCAGAACATATATGTCGTTTGGAGCTCGACTTACTGTAGCCACAATTTCACCATACACGCCTTTCCCGATTTCACATTTCGTGGAGTTGAATAGTATTGTGTGTCCTTGATCACACATTTGTCCAACACTGAGCAGATTGTGATTCATGTTTTCAACCAGTAGAACATTATTGGCTAGAGAATCTTTGCTTCCAAGAGTGACAGTACCTGATCCTATAACATTTGAAGATCCATCATTTCCAAAGGACACGGTTCCATCCTTCTTCTCTTTTAGAGATACAAATTTATTTCTATCTCCAGTCATATGCGTTGAGCAACCGCTATCAACATACCACACATCTTTGTTCTTTTGAGCCTTGAGAGTGAGAGCACAATTATCATTCTTCTTCTTCTTCCATGTTTGTTCATTCTGTGGCTTCGAAGATTCTTCTAGAGGATTTTCAAGTCTACAGTCTTTGGCTATGTGTCCAAAGTTTCGACATTTTTACCATTCAATATTATTTCTTAAATGTTCAAATCTATTGATGTTTCGCTGAGCCCTGGGAGGTTCATATTTGACAGATCTCCTAGAATTTTATTCTTTCCTAGGGTACGTGCGACATTCTATAGCTTTATGACCAAATTTTCCACATGAATAACAGTAGCCATAAAAAATATGTTGGTACTTGGATGGAATTTTTGGTCGAGGAATTGCCTTCCAAGGCTGTTCTTGCGAATCTTGTCCAATGAAGTCTACATGCATGTCAAATCTCATAGGTTCATTGTATTTTGTTGTAGAAGGTCCTGCTTCTTCTTATTTGTAACCGATGCCAGTTTTGTCATTGTAAGATCGTTGATTTTTGATGAGTTCTTCCAATGCCCTTGAGCTGTTGGCATAGTTTTGGAGAGTTTTTCCTTTCTTCACTTCCTCACGCAACGAGACTAATTCAGCTTCTAATTCTTCCATTTCTTGGTTGCTTTCTTCCAACTTCTTTTGAAGTGACTCTTCAATGCATTTGTGTTCTTCAACTTCAATTTTGAGACCTTGAACTTGTTCTTCAAGAGTTTTGGAACGGCTCTTCTCTGCCTTGAGATCTTTTATAAGCTTGATTGCTTCCTCATAAAATTCGTCTATGGTCCATCCTTCTTCTTCATTGTTTGATACCTCTTGCTTATTGTGCTTGGGTTTATTGTGCTTGGCCATAAACAATACTCTCTCATTGGCTTCTTCTTCACTATCATTGTCTTCATCATTTGATGAGCTATCTTCTTTAGAGAGAAAGTTCCTTTTGGATCCTTGCTTGTTGAATTTCTTAAAGCCTTTCTTTCTTTTTAAGTTTCCATTACTTTTGTTTGGACATTCTGCTGCAAAATGTCGAACCTCATTATAGCTGAAACATATCAATGTAAGTTTACCTTTGAATTTTCCCTTACCGATTTGTAGTTTTCTTGTGAAGTAAGCATATTCTTCATCTGAAAGACCTTCTTCATAATCTCCCTTTTCTTCACACTTGTAGGTGCATGTCTTTTCAATTGAAGGTTGTTTATCCTTATTGGTTTTCTTAGATGCAACGAACGCAGTTTCTAGATGCGAAGTACCCTCTTCTTCATCAAATCTCATTTCATATGCTATGAGAACTCCATGTAATTCCTTTTTGCTGAGTTTGTCCAGATTTGCACTGTATTCTAAGACCGATACCTTTGGGTTGAATCTCCCTGGTAACGTTCTAAGAATCTTCCATATAATAGTCTTCTCGTCAACTGGCTGTCCCAATCCTTATAGAGTATTGGTTATTTCATCAACGTATTGAAAGTATGCAGCAATGTTGCAATCTTCTTTCATTCTAAGTTGCTCAAATTTTTCTCTATAGATTTGAAGCTTTGCTTCTTTGACATTTGAGTCACCTGCATATATATTCTCAAGCTTGTCCCATACATTTTTGGCGGTTTTACAACCCAACACCTTATGATAAGAAGATTCAATAAGTCCACTGATAATAATATTCTTTGCTTTTGCATCATTTACCAAATTCTTCTTACCTTGTTCATCCACGACTGATGTAAATCCATTTTGAACAGTGTCCCATACTTCGTAACCTTGCGTCAAGAGATAGACCTCCATTCTTCCTATCCAAAGTGCATAATTATTTTCATTGAATAGAGGTACACCATTCTTGGTATGCTCCATGACCTCCTTCCAGCTGTTAAACTGCTATTTAAGGAACCAAGCTCTGATACCAATTGTTGGAAATACTGAGAGGGGGGTGAATCAGTATTTCTTTCAATTAGAGCATTAGTTAATCTTCAATTATTATCAGTGTTTGTACAATGATAGCATAAAACAAGAGGAACACAAATGCACACAGTTTTTAAGGTGGAAACCCACTCCGAGACAAAAACCACCTAATGCTTTCCTAATAATTATTTTCAACTCCAATTGAAAATAAAGCTCCAACTTCCTAGAATCTAGAAAAGAATTCTTCTCCAGCTCCCATTGGATGGACGCTGCAACACCCGAGATTCTTCAGTATTCAAATGAATGGATGCCCCAACACCCAATGAGCTACAACTCACCCTAGCACCACCCTACCACCCTATAGAAGAATTAAAAATGAATGGACTCCCGTACCAGGGAAAATGGTCCACTTTACAATGATATAGAATGATGTAGAGGAAGAAGATATACTAGACCATAATCCAAACATTCACACAACCACCTAATGATGATCCTAGACCTCCCATCACTGCCTCTTCAACCCTTGGCAGATAGACACTAGTACAATTTTTACAATAATGTATTTACAATGACTTAGTACAAAGATACCTTTACAATGATTGTATGCAGTGCTGCCCACTTGAAGACTTCATATGATGAACTTCTTGCTGCTGTTATGCACCTTGGTTGCTGCTATTTTCATGCTACCCTCTGTTGCACCTTGCTTTGCTTTTCTGCCGTAGAAAGTTTGGCCTTTGCAACCCTTGACAACACATGATCTAGCTTTTTCTTGCCTTCTAGGAGCTCGATATTGAATCTAGTGTATCTCTGTTATTTCAGATCCTCAATATCTGATTTTTGGTCCTATAGTATTCCTCTGAGTCTTCTTTCCAATGCCACAGGTCTAACCCAATTTGGATTCTTCAAGAGAAATTTATACCCAATTTCTCACACTGCCCTAATTATGGACTGTTTCAGCAGAGTGCACTTGTACGACATGCCACGTGTCACTGTTTCTTCATTTGACTCTAAAATTCATAGAGTAAAAACTAAAGACTGTGCACTATCTATCAATTTTTATGGAATTCCAATCTGATACTCAGAGAGAGAGTTATGATGATTTTACCAAGGTCACTTCTTTGAGATGAATTTCAGGAGCCTGCAAAAACCCTTACTTCCACAGATCATATCTCCAGAAATGTTGCGCAACTTGATCTGAAATTTTTATTGAAGCTTCCTCAAGATTTTGGCTTCGCCTAATAAAAATTTCAGCTTCTGAGCCTTCGTAGAAACAAATTTAGAGCGAAAATGCCACGATAACCTGTTTCAGATGGCCAAATCCCTTGCCTAAGGAGGAAATGAAGATCAGAATATATATGAATGATTAAGTTGAGAGGGGCTTCAACAAGTGAACGTGGGAGGGATTTTAGGAGCTTAAAAAATATTAATTATGACTTTTCAATGACCCATGCCCCAACCCCATGGGGTTTTAGCCCACTAACTGGGGGTACAAACTTCAAACATGAATATCTCTCAAACCGTGAAGAATTACATGGCATGCCATATATCAATGGAAACGTCTCGATAAGTAGAAACCATAAAAAACATTGTTGACCCAGAATATATTAATTTGGTAGGTCAAAATTCCCATGAAATATTGGGTTAGCCCCTGGTGCTGCTTGGGTTGACATCAATGACAACTGCTGATCAACAAAATCAAGACTATAAGATTCCATTTTCCTATTAACCACTATTAATTTAGCTAAAATTGACCAATGTAGGTTATAATTTTTTATGCAAATTTTCCCATAACATAATTTTTAACTTGAGTGGTAGGGATTGAGTTTCCCTCCAACACTTGTTTATTCATAACTTAAAAAGGATACTATATTTTTCTTATTAGTCCCTTCTAGACAAGTATTTAGCAATAGAGATTCATATTAACAACTATTAAGTTAGCATTGATGAATGAAACTTATAATATTTGATTTTGAAATATAATATTTATTTTCCAATATTATTAAGAAAATCATTTTTTAGAATTTTGATTGGACATAACTTGAAGGTTTTATTGTAGCCTTGTCATAATACAATTCCATGTGGATAACTATCTCGCACATTTTTTGCAATAATTTTTGGATATAGTTGCAATAATCATGCCATGATTTTTAAATATTTGTGAAGTGAACTTTTATTGTAAATATTTGTAGGAAAACAACCTCAAATTCTTAAAAATAGCTTATACTTAGGTAAATAACATATCTATCACCAACTACATCCCACCATCATTTAAGTATTTGTATAAAATGGATAGGTATAAGATGTAAATAAATATACTTAACTAGAGTTATTATAGAATTTGTTAAGAAGAAAAAACATGTTATTCTAAAACTTCACAAAAAACAACAGTGTTTCTCATATAACACAAAGTTTTCTTCTGAAAATTTTACCACGAGTTACTTCCCATCATTATTTATGTTTTTCTCAACACTTATATTACTAGTGGTTGCTACCCACCAAAATTTATACAAGTCCTTGTGCCTGAGAAAGGAATCAATTTATCCACTTCATATCTCAATTTATTAGTTTTTTTTGTTTTTAATTATAGTTTTTTGTTATTCAATAAGAATCAAAAGTATTTTAGTGCAAGCTTACGAAACAATTAAATTTTGAGACTTATAGAATGGTTGATTTATAAGCAGCAAAAAAGAAACCTTTTGTCTTCTGGAAAATTTCGAAATTACTGCTTTGACTCCTAAGAAAAAAGAGTCAAGAGACTTAGGAAAATGGTTGAAGATGATGGAGAATATTGTATTCTTGGAGATATTTTGTTTCTTAGTTGTATGATTGTCCTGGATTAGGATTAGTTCCTATTCTTTGGGAGTCAATTCCAATCTTTATAAATTGACGTAAACCTATATATTTATGATTTGATGATTAATGAGATAGAGTGTTCTCTTTTTGGGAAGTCTCCTGATGCAGCTTGCTCACCTATGCGATGTTAGTTTCATATTATAAGTTTCTTCTTCCTTAATTTTTAATGTGGTATCAGAGCTGGTGAGCCTTAGTGGCTCGTGAGTGCCTTAATGGCTAAATAGAGTGCCTTAGTGGTTGGTGAGTACCTTAGTGGCTAAATTGAGTGCCTTAGTGGTTGAAATGAGTGCCTTAGTGGCTGAAATTACTTAGAATCGAGTGCATTAGTGGCTAGAGTGCCTTAGTGGTTGAATTGATCCACCCTACCATATTGATCCCTCAGGTCCCAAATCGTATTGATGCTCTTCCTGCCTTTTGCACATTGCTGAAAGAACTTGGTATTGTTATCACCAGCCTTAAGCCAGATAGCCCTACTTTTGAGTCTCCAATTTTCCTCTTTTTGTCTTAATAGTTTGATTCTTTCCATTTCTAGATGGGTAAGTTTTTCCTTATTCTCCATAGAGGAGAACCCCACACAGTCTTCACCATTCAGAAGGGCGATCTCCCTTTCGATCCTCCTCAGCTCTTCCTCATCTATGATCCTTTCCTCCCTTTCCCATTTGATAGTAATATCCTTGATCATAGATAGGTTATTGGCAATAACTCTTGCTGGAAAATTATTATTCTCTTGTTGATAGTGAATCGAGGACTCCAATACAATCTTATGGAAATCGGCGTTGTCTAGCCATGTAGAATTGAAATTTAAGGGGGAGTGTGTTTTTCTTTTTTCTCCATGGATCTCAAGGTAAATGGGCGAATGGTCTAAGATACCACTTGTTCCCACCCATTTCCTAGCTTTGTCCGCCCTATCCGCTAACTTAGAAGATATCAGAAAATGGTCCAGCCTACGCGTAAGTGTTGCATCCCCTATCCTTCTGTTGCACCAAGTGAGCAGTTTTTTAGGCATGTCCATATCGATAAAATCGACATTGTCAATTAATTGGTCAAAATAGCTAGACAAGGGATCGGGAATGGCTTGGGGACCCCAAGATTCAACTTTTCCAATGGAGAAGTTTAGGTCACCTCCCACAATGATGTGATATGCCTTCATGATTGAGGATACCATCAACTTATCCCAAAAATAAGGCATGTTATGGCATGGGACATAAATGTTCAGTATTTTGAATGAGGTGTCGAATTTTGAGACAGAGATGTCCACGCCAAGTATCCCTTCCATTCCCCAAAAAATTTGAACTTGTATGGACCGATTGTTTAAGCCCATGGCACAACCCATAGATATCCCTCTCACATCCAAGGTATGAAAACTCCAATTCGGGAGAAACTCAAAGAGTAACTTATGAAAAACCTCCCCAGTCCCCAAACCTTCCTAAAGAAAAATGACATCCAAATTTTCTAACACAAACAAACGCTTAAGAGCCAATTTCTTGTCCGAGTTGGCTAACCCTCTGTAGTAGAAAGATAGATAGATTATGGGTCACCATTAACAGGGGTATCCTTTGCTCTAAGAACCCAGTCAATGGATATTTGTTTCCTTGTAGCCACTTCAATCCCCGCTTAATGAATGGCTTTGGAGAGCGAGGATGGTCTGCCTCTAGTGGATTTCAGGACTTTGTGAGATGGATCTTCTCCTAACCCATATGAGTTATAGGCCAGGGTTTTATCTGAGGACCTGAGATTATAACAATAGGAGGAGCTAGTGATAGAGTTATTGGGATGTGCTAAGGAGCACGAGCTATCTGCGGGAATGATGTGGGAAGGTGTGGAGGGGTGAGGGGGGGCAGATGCAACAGGACAACAAATGGGGGCTAGATTCTTTAACAATTTTTGGACTAGAAATAAAATTAGATAAAACAGAAGAAGTAGAGTGCAAATCATTAAAATTTAAAGGGAAGAAGGAGAGGACGCAGTACCCAGGATGGGTTTGAATTCCTCCTCTTGCAAGTGTGAGGTAGCTGATCGGGACACCTAATAAGTTGCTTGATGCACGGTCGTGGGAGTGTTGGGTATGTGTTATATTCTTTCCACGACTAGTCCCACGTACTGTACATTGCGCCGGGCGCAGCAGGGGGGTCACAGGGGGGGCGGCAGCCCCCCCTATTGGGGTCTGGGGCAGCGCCCCGACGATTTTTTTTTTGGTATGCAGTCCCACTCATATGCGGACCCACCCATGTTTTGTGCATCATTTTGCACATGGTTTTGGGGTACGATGGTTTTTCAGCCATTGATATTTTGTAGATCCAGTCAAGGGAACTACGGTTATGTTCTAATCCAGGGTTAATGGATTGGGGTTTATGTATGCTTCGGCATGTATATATATGTGTTGTAACACTAAAAGGAATATAATGAAAAATCAAGCTGGTCATCCCGATTTGGGATCCAAGGGAAAATCTCTGTGTTTATCTGTTTTATGTTTTATGCTCTCACTATTGTTAATTTTCTGTTATAAGATTCGTGTGTAGATAATTTTTGTTCAGGGTTAAAACCTACATTTGGTATCAGAGTTGTTTTAGATTCAAGGGGATTCCTTTACTGCTGAGGGTTTTTTGCTCGAGCCTGAGGTAGACCCTGTTTAGTGGGAGATCTGCGGGATCGATTCTTGCAGTGAAAGAAGATGGCGAGCGGTGGAAAGATAGAGATCGAGAAATTTAATGGTCAGAGTTTTGAGTTGTGGAAGCTCAAGATGGAGGATCTACTAGTGGATAAAGATCAGTGGATCGCAGTAGATCTAGGTACTAAACCAACGGCAATGTTAGATGAAGACTGGAAGAAACTAGATTGGAAGGCTAAGAGCACAATATGGTTGTGTTTCTTAGATTCAGTATTGTTGAATGTATCTGGGGAAGCTACAGTGAAGAATTTGTGGGAAAAGCTTGGGACTTTGTACCAATCTAAGTCTCTGGTGAATAAGTTGTTCCTACAGAAAAAACTGTATAACCTGAGGATGAAGGATGGAGACTTGGTAACAGAGCATCTGAACGCCTTCAATATCAGAAAGTCACCATTATCTCAAGGATATTAAAATCTCGGTGATGAAGATAAGTGCATCGCTTTAGGTTCTCTACCGCACTTTGTGGATATTCAATATTGCAACAGTAGCAATACAACTACTCAATTTTGATGACATTGTTCTCGCTGTCAGTTTCTGAAGAAATGAGACTCGAGAAATTAGGAGGGCCAGAATGGAGATGCCTTATCTCTACGAGGAAGGTCCCAAAACAGAAACAAGAATAAGGTTTCAAGTGGGAGATCCAAATCTAGAGGGAGATCTAAATCTCCTAGAAAGTTTGTAAAGGTATGCTGGAAATGTGGAAAGGAAGGGCACTACAAAAAGGACTGCAGATCTAAAGCTCCTGAGAAAGGAAAGGGATCTGATGATGCTCCTTCTGCAGAGGCAAAAACCACCTCGTATGAAGGTGGGGATGTGTATTTGGATTCTTCTTCAAATACACATGTAGATCATGAGTCATGGTTGATTGACTCAGGTGCATCCTTTCACTTCACTCCCCATAGGGAGTGGTTCTGCGAGTATGAGAAATATGATGGTGGTAATGTCTTCCTAGGGGATGATAGGAAGGCCAGAATCGTCGGACGTGGAAAGGTCAAGCTGAAGCTGCAAGGTGGAAGGATTAGAACACTTCCTGGTGTTCTGCATATTCCTGCATTGGCCAGAAATCTGATTTCTGTAAGCAAAATGGATGATGCAAGTGTAAAAACAGTGTTCGAGAAAGATGCCTGCAAGATGGTTCGAGAGCACCGGTATTAATGCGGGAGTTTGACTAACTCTATACAAGCTACAAGGTAGCACTGTTATTGATGGTAATAAATATGTGGTTCAAAGTGGAGTGGAAATCCTAGCTGTCTCTGGAGAAAAGACCATGTTATGGCATCAAAGGCTTGGACATATTGGAGAGAAGGGCCTTCAGATACTGCATAGAAATGGTATGGTAGAAGGTATGTCTAATTTCTCTCTGGATTTCAATTTCTGTGAACATTGTGTATATGGGAAGCATAATCGGGTGAGTTTTCCTTCTGGTGCTAAGAGGGCAAACAAGATATTAGAACTTGTGCATAGTGATGTGTTTGGACCTGTGTCAGTTCCATCACTGGGAAAGTCTGTGTACTATGTTTCATTCATAGATGACTTCTCAAGGAATACACGGATATATTTCTTGAGGAAGAAATCTGAAGTATTTGACAAATTTAAAGAATTTAAGGCTCTGGTGGAAAACCAGACAGAGAAGAAGATAAAGGCGTTGAGGACAGATAATGGTGGGGAGTTCTGCAAGAAGGAATTTGAAGAGTTCTGTAAGAAGTGTGGTATAGCACGACATAAGACTACTCCATACACACCGCAGCAAAATGGAGTTGCAGAAAGAATGAACAGAACACTGATGGAAAAGGCAAGAAGCATGCTCAGTGGTACCGGGTTAGGACAAGAATTCTGGGCAGAGGCAGTGGAGACTGCATGCTATTTGGTTAACAGATCACCTTCATCAGTGTTGGAGGATAAGATTCCACATGAGGTATGGACTGGTAAGAAACCCTCTCTTTCACATCTAAGGGTATTTGGATGTGATGCATATGTACATGTTCCAAAGGAGAAAAGGACCAAGTTGGATAATAAATCTGAAATGTGCATCTTTATTGGGTATAAGGATGGTTTAAAGGGTTACAAGCTTTGGAACCCAGAAACAAGGAAGGTTGTGTACAGCCGAGATGTGGTGTTTAGAGAAGTGAAAGATGTTGTTAAACATGAATTCCTACCAAAGGAACCTGAGAAGATAGAGTTTGAGCTAAAGGAGTATGAATCAGACTCCACAACAGAAGAAGACTCAGAAGAGGAAGAGCCACAAACTCCAGCTTTGAGAAGATCAGTTCGGGAAAGAAGGCAACCAGAAAGGTATAGTCCATCTGCTTTCTGTTCAAGTTTTTCCTTAACTATAACTGATGATGATCCCAGAACTGTCAGGGAGGCAGTAGATTCCGAGGATGGAAAACTCTGGAAGGAGGCCATGGTTGATGAAATGGCATCCTTGCACAAAAATGAGGCATGGGATCTCGTGGAGTTGCCGGCTGGAAGGAAGCCCATTGGGAGAAAATGGGTGTTTAAGAAGAAGATGAATGTAGAAGGCAAGGTGGAGAAATACAAAGCTCGGTTGGTAGCGAAAGGTTATTCCCAGGTGCCGGGAATTGATTTTGGTGATATTTTTTCTTCTGTTGCCAAAGTTACTTCTATTAGATTACTTTTATCTGTTGCTGCTGCATTTGATTTTGAGATAGAACAGATGGATGTGAAGACAACATTTCTTCACGGGGATCTAGAAGAGGAGATCTACATGAAGCAACCTGAAGGCTTTATGGTGAAGGGTAAGAAAGAACTGTTATGCAGGTTGAAGAAGTCTCTGTATGGGTTAAAACAGTCACCAAGGATGTGGTATCAGAAATTTGATACCTATATACGGGGACTTGGCTTCACCAGAAGCAAGGAGGATCACTGTGTTTATTTTAAATTAATTGGTGACCGTGTTATTTATTTGGTCTTGTATGTGGATGATATGTTGTTGATTGGAAATGACAAAGAAATTATTCAAGATTTGAAGACCCAGCTGTTCTCCAAATTCGACATGAAGGATCTTGGTGCTGCAAACTATATTTTGGGCATGGAAATTAAGAGAGATCGGGAAAAGAGGAAGCTCTGGTTAAACCAGAGGAAGTATGTCGAGACTATATTGCGTAGGTTCAATATGCAGGATAGTAAACCGATGAATGTTCATATTCCTGTAGGTGTAAAGCTATTTGCCGAACAGTGTCCCAAGACACAAGAAGAAGAGGAGGATATGTCCCGTGTTCCATATGCAAGTGCAGTGGGTAGCCTGATGTATGCAATGGTCTATACTAGACTAGACATTGCACATGCAGTGGGAGTATTGAGCAGGTTTATGTCAAACCCAGGGAAGGAGCATTAGACAACAGTGAAGCAGGTTTTCAGATATTTACGTGGCACTAGTGATTATGGCTTGTGCTACCAGGGAAGACCAGGATTGGAAAGAATGTTGGACATTCATGGTTTTGTTAATGCTGACTGGGTTGGAGATCTGGACCAAAGAAGATCTACAAGTGGGTATGTGTTTAGCCTATTTGGAGGCGTAATCAGTTGGATGAGTAAAAGACAATCTGTAGGGGCTCTTTCAACTACAGAGGCAAAATACATAGCAGCCACTCATGCAAGCAAGGAAGCAATTTGGTTGCAGACATTGTGTTCAAGTATGGGGTTGGTACAACAAGCTATAAGGATAGAATGTGATAGCCAAAGTGCAATTTTCTTGGCTAAGAACCCTACTTACCATTCAAAGACAAAGCACATTGATGTTCAATATCACTTTGTTAGAGATATGGTTGAGGCTAAAAGGGTGTTGCTGGTAAAGGTGGACACTTTGAAGAATGTTGCAGATGCATTGACGAAGTCTGTGAGCACTCAGAAGTTCTCTTGGTGTAGAGAAACAATGGGTGTTGAAGAATTGGCCGAATGACTAAGCTCTCCTGTGGCCCCCTGTGGAAAGAAAACAACAAGTGGGAGAATGTTGGGTATGTGTTATATTCTTTCCACGACTAGCCCCACGCGCTATACGTTGCACCGGGCACAGCAGGGGGGTCACAAGGGGGGAGGCAGCCCCCACTGTTGGGGTCCAGGGCAGCGCCCCGACGAAATGTTTTTGGTGTGCGAACCCACTCATAGGCGGACCTACCCATGTTTTGTGCATGAGTTTGCACATAGTTTTGGGGTACGATGGTTTTTGGCCCTTGGTATTTTGTAGATCCGGTTAAGGGAACTACGGTTATGTTCTAATCCAGGGTTTATGTATGCTTCGGCATGTATATATATGTGTTGTAACACTAAAAGGAATATAATGAAAAATCAAGTTGGTCGTCCCGATTTGGGATCCAGGGGAAAATCTCTGTGTTTATCTGTTTTATGTTTTATGCTCTTGCTATTGTTTATTTTCTATTATAAGATTCGTGTGTAGATAATTTTTGTTTAGGGTTAAAACCTACAGGGAGGAGTCTATCATGAGGCATGCTACAGTCTCGAATCCAAGCTCTGCTTATGTTGAGTTGTGTCCATGCTAAACACCTTTGTGGTTTGGGTCCCTGCATGTACCAAAGTTTTGGGTAGAGCCGCATTGGCCACCATGATATGTGGGAAATCCTCTTATAGGTGCCCCACCTCATTTCATCTCCTACATCTGAAGGGAACCCCTTCATAATCAAGGATTTGGCTTCTAGAGATATCCTTGTACTTCAAGACATAACTCTCAACCAAACCTTTATGAGTGTCCAGGTGCACTAGGATTCTCACCATAAAGATGTTCTCTGTCTCCATGTAGGATTTATCGCGGTCTAAGAAAATTCCCAAATCCTCACCTATGCATCTGAGAACATCCTTCGTCCAAAATTGCAACAAAAAACTAGGTAACTGCACCCATATAGGACTTGCTCCCATCTTCTCCTTATCTGGGTCAAATAAGGGTGTCCATCACTTGAGGAGTATTGGAGTCATTTATATATGCCAATACTTTGATAAGACCCAGTTGGCCATATTAAGGTGTGGGAAGATTAAGACAATCCATCATCTGTTCATGGTGAGTAAAATAGGGATTTGTTCAAGGATATTACCCCAAATATCGGATGTCCATCTTTTGAGTCAGGTTGAGGTGTAATTCTACCCCCGCAGCCTTCCAACTAAGATTGTTTGCTCAGTCTCCTCTACTTATTGCATGCATATACCCTCGCTGAAAACCAGTTCTCTAGCCTTTTCGTGACTCTTTCTACACCTAGCCTTCTTCTTCCCAAATCTATGTGACAAAGCATCTTGAGTAATGCCTTATTCTTTAGGGAGTGTATCGTCGAAGTTTGAATACCTGTTTTCTTTCGGATACAGGATTGGAATTGGTAAGCCTTTAAATATGCTTGATGATTTGACAGTAGTAGGACACCCTACAACGTCCTCTGGATCAAGAAATTCCTTTGCTGGTCCTATTCCAAAGTGTTCAAAACTGAAAGCCCCATCGTGGGCACCACCTAGACCTCTTGAGCTTTCAGCGGTTGCAATAAATTCCTCTGAGATGGATGGCAACTACTATTGGTTCCACAGGTAGAGTATAGAAAAAGAGGGGATAGAGAAAACAAGTGAGGCTAGCATGTTAGGGCCTAAAATAGGAAACAACTCAATTAAGGTTGGATTAACAACCCTAGACCTTGTTTTCCTGGGTGATGACGCACCTTCCTCCATGTCCATGAGCTAGGGTTCCAGTTGTTCAAACTCTGCCAGCAACACACTCACATGAGCCCCACTTGTCGGTTGAGGTGGGTAATTTGACGAAATTTTAGTTGGCTTCAATGTATAGGAGGATTAATCCAGTTGCTCCTCTTCCATAACAACAATTCCTATGGAGTCGGAGGTATCCATCAAAAACTGCCAAACCTCTAAAACCTTCCTTCCTTCACAGTAGTTCCAAGAAGCTCAAGGCCCGCTGTTGTCAGTTACACAGCCGAGGTCCAAAGGTGTGCAGTGGAATTATTATTTCCATGTATGTCGGGTTGTCGCCGTCGGAAAAGCTACAAAACCTTCAGGTGGCCAACCGTACTTCCACTGCCTATGACAATTAATGGTTTCAAAATTGCTCAGTGTTTGCCACATTCCTTTGGAACCTTAAACCATTGCTTGGACCAATGATCATGAGCACTCATTGTTGGGTGAAACTAATTTGTGACTACTATTAAAATTTTCTAAAATATTTTATGGAAGTTAAATCCTACCATTAAATTTTTTGAAAAAAAAAAACGAACCAAATGTGTAAAATGAACTTTTAAAAAATACCATAAAATAAAATCTACACTAAAAAATTAAATTTATTATTCAATTATATATATATATATATATATATATATATATATATATAATCATATATATATATATATATATATATATATATATATATATATATATAATCATATTTTGTATAAATGATCAAAAAACACACCAGACTAGTCACGTCTACATTTAAGTTATTTAAGTGTTTCGATTCCACTTGGAGAAGAATGCAACTTGAGTGTGCCTAATAGTTAAGAGTACGTGTTTCTTCCTAATAGGTCACAGGTTCAAAACCAAAGAGGTTAGAGTATGTATGCCTTTATAGGTAGGTCCCTTGTCCCACAAACAAAGGGGTCTCGTTGTAGTATCCCAAGAGGGAGAATGCAATAATACTTGACACAATATAAGAACTTACATCAAGATAAACAATAAATATAAGTACACATCAGAATATGTAGAAAGATTCGAGCCATTTAATTATATTGGAGAAGATTCAGCTACAAAAGTACATAATGTAGGTAGATCTAGCCAAAAAGATGAGCTAGGATCACCCTGGAAACATGCATACAATAGGTACAGCGTAATTGTGGAGGCATTGAAGTAAATACTGTGCAGTCCTTTCAGTAAACATGAACATATAAGTGCAGGCTGAAAAGGAGAATGCAGATCTACTCAAATCCGGAGCTCTGTTGATGCCAAGATTCAAGATCTGGCCAATGTGATGGATTCCCAAGATAACCTAAAAAGGATTTTCCAGATCTGCAACTTTGGAAAAATCACGTCCATAGGGTTTGATCCTTGATCTGCTGGGAAATACAGATCTAAAGCTAGATCTAACAAATATATGGCTAAAATATGATATCAGACCATATCTAAGCTTGAAGGGCTGATCCCGTCTTCAACTCTATGATCTAGAAGCTCTAGATCTAGCTTCTCAATCCTCCAATGATAATTGCAGTTGCTGCAACACACCTCTAGAAACTACGCTGTGAGAGAAAGAGAGGCCTTCTTCCTGCTGAAAAATTCTGCAATAAACTCCAAGCTAATGGTAAGACTAATGGCAATGTGAGGGAATGATCCTTACAAGATTGCTAGCTGAAATACTAGCAACTTCCTTCCTCCCTTTTGATCTGCAAGGTAGATAGTGTAATTCCTGAAGGAAGTACTAATGCTGGGAGGTCAATAACTTTTGGCCTGATGCCAGATCTGCAATGTGGCTCTGGGAGTGCTGATCTATAAGCCCAAGTGATGGGAATAATCCCTCACCTTGTTCTCTAACTGAAGTATGGAAGACAACTTCCACCTTCCAAACTGATCTTTAGAAATCTGCAGATTTCTGAATATGAATTTTCTATAGAAAGTAGAGAAGATATATGGCACCAATGCCTGATGTATAATGAAGATCAATCCTCTTTCTAAAGCTACTAAAGAAAGAGGTGCGATTCCCGCCCGAGAACACCCTGTGCTAAACAACACCTGCAATCTCTGCTAAACAGCCCAAGAATGCAGTGGAATGTCACTTGACAATTCCAGATCTAAAAGATCATACATCAAATAATCCAAGATGCCTTTCACCTTTGCCTTCATCTCCTTTATAATGTTTGAGCCTTCCCAAGCCTTGGCCCTAATCTCAACTGCGTAGTCACATGTGGACAAGATCCTCCAAGTGGGACTGCGTTGTTTGACCAAATCAACCAACAAATCTAGGTGCAATGTACACCTTCTCCATCATGTGTGCTTCATTTTCACATGATCTTCCATCACTTGATCATGAATGCTGAATGATCTCTTTGTTTGACATCTTCAAGATCTTAGTTGACTGAATCAACCCTCCATGATCTTTCTCATTAAATGATACATGATCTCCAATCTTATTCACATTAGTAGTTGCTAAACTACCTCATTTTGAAAATCTAGGCTAAATTAATCCAAATTCACACACACAAGTGGATATTTATTCTTATTGAGGATTGTGGGTCCCTCCACCCTTTTATTTCCTTAATTCATTAAGAAAATCAAGGACTCTAATATTCCAAATATGATGTGAAAATTTGGGAATATTACACTCGTACACCAATTTGGATAATAATAATAAAAACATATAAATAGCTTGGCGGTGACCTTCAAATTAGATAATAATAATAAAAATATAGAGATATAAACTTCTTTCCACTCATCAAATTTCTTTTTAAAATAGTGAAATTTGATCAATTTTTCCAAAGGGCGTGGGTTTTTAAATTCCTTTTGGGTAAAATTACACTTAAAACTAGGGCCATGTGTATTCTAAACCCCTAATTTATTTAACAGTGTTCACACCAAACTTGAATTCAACACCAACTCCCCACAGATTGCTTTTGCACACCTACTCCCAACGACTCTCTCAGCACACATCACTGCCCGCACAGAGTTAAGGCAAGTCACTGAATCTTCGTAACCCATGACGTTAGTCGAATCGAAACCTATATAAGCACGTTCTTGATATATGTTCATCACCCATGAAGTTATTTGAATCGAAACCTATATAAACATGTTCTTGATATATGTTCATCACTCATGACGTTAGTCGAATGGAAACCTATATAAACACATGAAGGCATTACACTTTGAATCAATCAATCAACCATTCCTCCACATCTATCAGCATAATCCTGCAAATTGGTTGAAGTTATTCACTTATATTGTACAAATAAAATAAGGAAAAGGATATAGTACACATTGCTTGATGCTCTACTTCTGCAAAAAATAAGGATATAGTAATTTGCTTCTTGCTACTCCAAGCAATTACCCCAGACCCAACATTGAAAGCATAACCTGTTTTTGGTATTATGTCATCCAAGTTTCCTGCCCAGTATGAATCTAAAAAACCTGTCAAATTAACATCAAAAAGATCAGTGTACTTAATACCAAAATCAATGGTTCCTTGAAGGTATCTCAAGACAACTTTTGCTACCACCCAGTTGTTCTCAAGCGGTTTTGACTTGAATTGGCCTAACACATTGACTAAACATGCTAAGTTAGGTCTAGTTGTCATTAAATAAATCACACTCCCAACTAGTTGTCTATATAATGTGGATCCACCTATTTAGAAGCATCATCAATCTGAAGTTTAAGGTTCTGTTGTAAAGGCACTGATGCAAATTTGCACTATTCCATTCTTATTTTTTTTAATAGTCCTCTGACATAATTTCCTTGAGTGATAAAATTCTGACCAGAGTCCCTTGAAACTTCCAGACCCAAACAATAGTGTAATTCTCCGAGCTCTTTCATTTCTTTAATCAATTCATCAACATTTCCAGTGATAATTAATCATCTACATATAAAGAAATCAAAACAATTTCCCCCTTTTCATCAAACACAATATATTTATTTGGGTCTTTTTTTCTTCTCTTATAGCCATGCTGCAAGAAAAAGGAATCAATGTTTTCATACCATGACTTGGGTTCCTGTCTTAATCCATATAATGCCCTTTTCAATTTTCAGACTAAATGTTACTACCCCTGTTCAATAAACCTTTCAGGTTGTCTTAAATACACCTCTTTTTTCAATTCACCATTTAAGAAAGCAGATTTCAAATCTGGCTGGTGTATCTTTGAATGATTTTTTTTTAGCTAAGGTTATTAAAATTCTAATGGTGTTTAACTTAGCTATAGGGGCAAAGGTCTCTTCATAGTCAATACCTTCTTTCTGTGAATACCCCTCACCCACCAGCCTAGCTTTATATTTGTCTATACTACCACCTCCTTTGAACTTGGGTTTATATAACCATTTACAACTTATAGGTTCTTTCCCTTTTGGAAGTTCAACTAAATCTCGGGTTTCCTTTTTAATTATTGACTCATATTCATCTTTCATAGCTACCATCCATACATCATAATGAATTTCTTCATTATAATTTAAGGGCTCAACAACATTTAAAATCATGGTCATAAGAGCACAATCTTTATACCTTGCTGGTAAATGACTTTTCCTACCTGATATGCTTGGTGGTGGAGTTGACTCAAATCTGTCTTGCTCACTCCTTAGTGGACTTGGATTGCTAAGTGTATCTGCATCACTTTCTTCTTAATTTTTTTATTGTTGCTTCACATCGTTGTCTTTAATTTCCTCATTGGTATCTTCAATTAGCAAAGTCATGTGCCACTCCTCATAGCCTTTGTCTATGTTCCCTTCATCAACCTATTCGTTGAATATGACATCTCGACTCGTAAAAACCTTGTGAGTAGATGGATTAAACAGTTTATATGCTTTAAAATCAGAACAATACCATTCGAATATGCATTTTATGGCTTTAGCATCCAATTTCTTCCTATCCTCCTTTGGAATATGAGAAAAATATTTCGAACCAAATAATATTAGATGAATAATTGTAGGCTTAAAACCATATAAAGCCTCGAATGGATTCTTGTCATAAATACACACAGTTGGACTTATATTCTTTAAATATACTGCAGTATTAATATCTTATGCCCAAAATCGATTAGATAGGTTCTTACCTTTCAATATGTTATGTGCACACTCCACTAGAGTTAAATTCTTCCTCTCTACAACCACATTCTACTATGGAGTGTGGGGTATTGTAAACTGCTAAATTATCCCATCATCCCTGCAATATTTGATGAATTTTAGCAGCTTGTATTCTACCCCTTGATATGAGTGAATAATTTTGATGTCCTTCCTTGTCTTCTTTTCAACCATACTTCTCAATTCTTTAAAATATTCAAAGGTATGACTTTTATTTCTCAAAAAATATACCCAAGTATACCTTATGCAATCATCAACAAATAATAAAAAATAATATGCTCCTCTTAATGATCTTGTCTTCATTGGTCCACATATGTCAGTGTGCACAAGTTCAAGGATATATCTCTTTCTTCTATTTAAACTTGAGGGAAATTCATCCTTGTGCATCTTTCCACATGCACATCCTTCAAAATCAACATGTGCATTTTTTAAAACAGGAAGACCATCAACCATACCTTGTTCCTATATAAACAATAAGTCATGAAGATTGATGAGTCTGAATCTTTGATGCCAAATATTCTCTATTGTCTTCATTTTTGAAGTTAAATATTGGTGTGGCACGCTTATGAAATTCAACTTGTATAGGCCTCCAACTTGTATTCCATATGCAATCAATTTTATTTATCAAGCAAATCCTTCATGACACAGAAAGTTTCAAAAAAATCTACCTTCAAGTTCTTGTCTGCAATCATGGAGACAGAAATCATATTCTTTTTAATGCTTGCTACATACATCACATTCTGGATGCACCTGATATTTCCATCATGCAGTGTCATAGGAATGTCTCGATATCCTTTGATCTCATATGCTCTATCATCGCCAAGGTAGATATTTGCCTCACTGCTAGTTTCTTTAATACTTTCAAACAAATTCCTATTACCTATCATGTGAGTGGATGCTCCATAATCATAAACCATATTTTAGCCTCATTAATCTCAACAGAAAGAGAATAATCATACACAAACAATTTGGTTTCATGATTCTGGTAATTTTAAGCAAAGTTCCCAGTATGTTTCTTCTATCTATGTCTAGATTCGTCAACCCTATTTTTATAAAAATGTTTAGCAATGTGACCAGATTTACCAAAATAATAACACTTGACTCCTGAATCATTTATAGTCAAGGACATACCTTGAAGTGACATTTTCTTAGGTGTCCTGCTATGGGTTTCCCTTTGAAAGGATTTTCTTCACTATCAATGCGAGATCTACACTCTGAGGCTTCAGATTCATACACCTCTCTTCTTCCTGCATCAAGATCCTTTTCAACTCTTCAAAGATGGGACAATTATCCCTCGCTACCATCCCTGTAATAAACATATGATAATCATCATCATACCATTCAAGATAATCATGACAAGATCAGTGTTCGACACTTTCTTCCCTATATCGCTCAGTTTGTATTTCAGGTCTTTGATTCGAGAGATGTATGCAAAAAGAACTTCATTCTCCTACATTATGAAGGATAGAATCTTACTCTTCAGGAACAATACTCAATTTGTGTTCTTTGTCTCATACATATCCTTGAGAGTCCCCAAAATATCATTGATAGACTTACATTCTTTGATGTGAAGGATGATGTTGTCCTTCACTGAAATATTTTGCAACACCCTTCCTTTGTTTTCGCTTCTCCCAATCTTATATTATTGTAGTTGTTCCACCTCCAGATATGGCCAACTTTTCTTCATATCAATTTTTGATTTCCCACGCACTCAAACCCTCGAACAATATCTGCAATTTGAACTTCCAATTGGTGCAATATGAACTGTTGAGCTTATTTCTCTCATTTAGGTACGCTTCTGCAATATGATTATTCATTGTGACAGGTCGATATATGGATATGCGTCAAGATCCTCAATCTAGAGAAATTGATCAAGGAGTGATCTCCACAACAAGACAATCTCAATTTCGAAATAAACTTACATCAACGAAGGGATCTCTGCCACAAAATTTTTACTCTGGATTCAATTTAAAATAAATAGAGAAACAAAACTCAGCAATCTCGAGCTTGAATGGAGCAATCAACCGCGGTAATTGATCCATGTTTCCAGCTCAGTTTTCTACTATGCCCATCTTACCACTGAATCCACCACAGTGCACCAGCTTCATTAACGCTCATCTCATTAGGTTAGACAACTTTACTAATGTTCCTCTCCCTCAATAGAACCATGTTAGTGATGTACTAATTCTAACACTGTGAATCTCCAAGGAACCTGCGTGCCACAAGAAGGAGGAAAGTTCACCACTATAACGCGGTGCTTGCTAACACCTAGATTTGTTATAACGCCCTTTGTATAACCTGGAAGGTGCGTTATAGCACAAAAATTGGAGAACAAAAAATTATGTCTCTCCAGCCACTAAGGCTCCAAGTTTTATCCACTAAGGCTCACGACACACCCAGCCACCAGGGATCTCGAATTAATCAACCACTAAGGCTCCACTACTGCCACTAAGGCTCTCAATTCTGCCACTAAGGAACTCCAACCAGTAAGGCACCTGATTCTACCACTAATTTACTCTAGCCACTAAGGCACTTGATTTTTCCACTAAAGCACTACAACCACTAAGGAACTCGATTCAACCACTAAGGCACTCGATTCAACCACTAAGCCACACTAGCCACTAAGGCACTCGATTCTTTCACTAAGTCACTTAAGACACTAAGGCGCTCAATTTAGCCACTAAGGCACTCAATTCATCCACCAAGGCACTCACCAACCACTAAGGCACTCAATTCAGCCATTAAGGCACTCACCAACCACTAAGGCTCACCATCTCTTATACCATGTTAAAAATTAAGGAAGACGAAACTTATAATATGAAACTAACAATAGACAGGTGAGAAAGCTACATCATGAGACTTCCCAAGTAGAGAACGCTCTATCTCATTAATAATCAAATTAGAAATATATAGGTTTACATCAATTTAGGGAGATTGGAACTAACTCTTAGAGAATAGGAACTAATCCTAATCTGGGACAATCGTACAAATAAGAAACAAAATCTCTCCAATAATACAATATTCTCCATTATATTGAACAATTTTCCTAAGTCTCTTGACTATTTTTTTCTAGGAGTCAAAGCAGTGATTTCTAAATTTCCAGAAAACAAAAAGTTGCTTTTTTCTGCTTATAAATCAGTCATTCTATAAGTCTCAAAATTCAATTCTTTTGTAAGATTGCACTATAATTTTTTTTATTCTTATTGAATAACAACAAAATATAATTAAAAACAAAAAAAAAACTATTAAACTAAGATATGAAGTGGATAAATTAATTCCTTGCTCAGGCACAAGGACTTGTATAAATTTTGGTGGGTAGTAACCACTAGTAATATAAGTGTTGAGAAAAACATAAATAATGATGGGAAGTAACTCATGGTATTTTTTTCAGAAGAAAAATTTGTATTATATGAGAACCACTGTCGTTTTTTGTGAAGTTTTAGAATAACATTTTTTTTCTTCTTAAAAAATTGTATAATAACTCCTATTAAGTATATTTATTTACATCTTATACTTATCCATTTTATACAAATACTTAAACTATGATTGGACGAAGTTGATGATAAATATGTTATTCACCTAAGTATAATCTATTTTCAAGAATTTTACGTTGTTTTCCTGAAAATATTTACAATAAAAATTCACTTCACAAATAGTGAAAAATTATGGCATAAATATTGCAACTATATCAAAAACTTATTGCAAAAAATGTTCACAAATATTTAAAAATCATGTCATGATTATTGCAACTATATCAAAAAATTATTGCAAAAAATGTGCAAGATAGTTATCCACATGGAATTGCATTATGAGAATGCTACAACAAAACCTTCAAGTTATGTGCAATGAAAAGTATAAAAAAAGATTTTTTTAATAATATTGGAAAATAAATATTATATTTCAAAATAAAATATTATAAGTTGCATTGGTCAATGCTAAATTAATAGTTGTTAATAGGAAACTCTATTGCTAATGACTCGTCTTGAAGGGACTAATAAGAAAAATATAGTAGCCTTTTTAAGTTTTGAAAAAAAAGTGTTGGAGGCAAACTCAATCCCTACCTCTCAAGTTAAAAATTATGTTATGGGAAAATTTGCATAAAAAATTATAACATACATTAGTCAATGTTAGCTAAATTAATAGTGGTAAATAGGAAAATGGAATCTTATAGTCTTGCTTTAGGAGGAACTAATAAATTGTCAAGACTAATAAGAAAAATATAGTATCCTTTTTAAGTTATGAATAAACAAGTGTTGGAGGCAAACTCAATCCCTACCACTCAAGTTAAAAATTATGTTATGGGAAAATTTGCATAGAAAATTATAACCTACATTGGTCAATGTTAGCTAAATTAATAGTGTTTAATAGTAAAATGGAATCTTATAGTCTTGCTTTTGGAGGAACTAATAAATTGAGATGTGAATGGGATAATTAATTATTTGTTGAGACACATGGACTTGTATAAATTTTGGTGGGTAGTAACCACTAGTAATTCTAAAAATTAACAATTTTATTACTACATAAGTGTTGAGGAAAACATAAATAATAAAAAGAAGTAACTCCTAATAAATATATTTATTTACATTGTATTCATATCCATTTTTTATGCAAAGAATTGATTAAATTATGGCGGAAAGTAACTTATCATAAATACATTAATTTTTTCAAAAATTAAGAATATAAACTCACTACACAAATATCTAAATATAATGCATGAATTTCACAACTATATCCATAAATTATGGCATGAAATATGTGACTCAATTTTCCAAATGACATCATCTTGTTCAAAGGATGCAACAAGAATTTCAAGTTATGGTCCAATAAAATGTTTGAAATTTAGTTTTTTAACAATATTGAAAAAAAATATTTATATTTCAAAGTTAAACATTATAGGTTTCATTGGTCAATGGTAAACTAATAATGGTCCACAAGCAAATCATTGCTAGATTCTTAACTTACGAGGAACTAATAAGTGTCCCTTGCAACATAAACTTAATAGAATATAAGGATATGACATTATGACAAGGTTCAAAAAGAAAAACTTGGAAGATGGTAACTTGTTTTCATCATTGTGTTGGATCACCATGAAAGCACTATAGATATATCACTCTAATACCATGTAGAAATTTAGAGAAATTATGTACCAATGGATTCAATCCGATCTTGTGATGTAGTAAAAGAAGATACTGAATCCTTTTACAATATTTCCATAATACAAAACATGAATGCTCAATCACATGCAAGTAAGAGAAAGAAGTAAATCAATCACACAACAAAATATGTTCTTGGGGAAAGAAACTGCTCAAAACCTAGCCGTCATATATTGTATAAATTCAAGGAATAATGAAACAATACAATTCTTATTCTCTCATGAGATTCTCCAACACTCTTCCAATTGTATCCCACTGATCTAAGAAAAATTTTAAAAACACATAGCCAATTTTCAGCCTTCCTTCAACCTTCCTTTCTCACACAATTCCTAAGGAATTAGATCCCTATTAATTAGGAAAATTATCCTTCCTTGATTTCTCAATCCATCATGGCATCCTCATGAATTTATAATTGCATTTGAGAAATTCTATTAAAATACAACTGATAGTTATGTTCCCTTTAACCTCTGTCTCAACTGCATCTTTCTCAGAATTGACATGCATGGAACTATTAACAGCGAATCATCAGTTATCTGATTGATCACTACTTGTGAATTAAATCTAATTTAATTCAACAGACCTCTCACTAATTCATTTCTCAGTTATAATTGATTTAAACTCAATTAATTGAATTAACTGGTTACACCTGCACCCCATTAGTGCATTAACTGCAACTGGACCCCCAAAATATTAGGATCACTCTTCATGCCTCATATTAGACCCTAAACTTGAATTTCTTGATATAACTTAGTCATCATGACTTATTTAACTAATACAAGTTGTTATGAGATGAAATTACAATTTATTGTCTAATTTATTTAAGGTAAAAATGAATTAGACACCTACATTCCTCACTAGTGTGTAACTAAAATTCCTCACTAAATTTCCTCACCAATGTGTGTGTACTTTTTGTCTTTTCTGTTGCCAATTTAATTGTTTCTTGTTGCAAATTTCAACACTCGCACTCAACAAGAAACAAAATCAATCTATCCCAATCCCATACCTTTGGAATGTTCTGCATGCAACACTTCTCTAGTGTTGTTTGCACCTACAACTTCTGAATTTGAATAGCCTCCGAAAATATAAATCAATATAATGCATCTGTCATCACAGTCTTCTGACTGCTGCTAGTGACTATAGCTATCAACTGGACTCTTTGCGTTGTTACTGACATCTACATCCATCCCCCCTGCACTACAGTCAAATCTGATTTGCACTCCAATATTTGACATTTGTCACCCTAAAATATGTCTTCCTGACATGTGACTACATCAATCCAACTGATCCTTCCTGCTACTATTGCACTATGGGATCCTCGTAGCTAGGTTCGATCCATGCGACACACCATCTAAATGGACCTTGCCTGAATTTCTTCTTGGGATTATAGATGCACATTGCCCCACCTCTCACCTGGAGGTATAGTTTCATGTACTCCCTTTTCACATCTGGCTCGAAATTTCACCCTCCTGGATGTTTCTGCTTGAAGTGGAATCTTCCTGTCGGTCTCCTCTCTGCTTCTCCAATTGTGGCTACTCCACAAACTTCTGACATTGCTTCTAAGGTTGCATGTTGAGAGATAATTTCTCCCTCTCAACCACCAAGTAATTAACCACTTATTTTCTCCTCAAATATTAGCATTCATCCTTGACCTTGACAACATACATTTTCTTGACTATCACACCGATCTATTTCACCTATCCCGTGGTTATGTGTTTAAGGAAAACCTTTCTTTTTCTAAACATCACATCATAAAAATGTTCTTCCAATACCTTTACGGAGACAATATTCTTCCTTAGGCTTGGAAAATACAAAACATCTTCCAGTTTGAGAGGGGAGCCAGACTCCCTCTGAAAGGTACCTGTACCTATGCCAGTTGTGCTATACCTCCCATCATCTCCAAACTATATGCTCTGCTGGAGGTCCTACTGCTCCAAGTCACTAAAGATATCATTATTCCATGTCATATGGAATGAGGCACCACTTTCTAGATACCACATGAATCCCATTACAATGTTGGCCATGCATGAAATGAGAGTAAAATCAAGCTCGAACTGTGAAGCTAACACTTCACCCGCTGCAACTTTAGGCTCCTTCTTGCTTGCCTTCTTCTGTGGAAAATTCGAGGCATAGTGCCCATGCTTGTGATAATTAAAACACTTGATATTGGACAAGTCTATCTTTCCCTCTTCACCTTGGGACTTCTTTCCCTTCACTTTATTTCCTTTTTCAACTAATGCACAATCTTCTTCTTTTTTGGTGTTGGAGGTCCCGTCTCTAGTGCTTTTCCTTATATCTTCTATTACCAAGTCAGACCACAAATACTCCTAGTTTGGTAACTTCTCCCTCCCTTTCACAGAGTCCTAGTAACTATGCCAGCTCTTAGGAAGGCCTAGAAGTGCTAGGATCATCAAATCATCCTGGGCTATTGTCAAACCAACACTTCCAAGCTCATATTGACATTGAGTGAACTTGACCAAGTATGTTTTTACTGTCTCGCCCTCCTCCATCTTGATATTTTTGAGCTTGTCCTTCAACGCCAACTTCTTATGGTCATTTCTATTCTGAAACAGATCTATCAAGGCATTTCACATAGCATATGGATTTTCCTTCCCATGGAGACTCCAGACAATATTACATCAAACTCCCTTTAACAATATCCTTCTCACCTTTTCTACCTTCTTCTGCCATGAAACAATAAGTTGGGCATCTGCTGTTGTGGGCTTGGGATTATCAGTATCTATGAATTCATTCAAATCGTTGTCCTCCAACACTGCCTCCATCCTGTCCTTCCATGAAATATAATTTTAATTTCCCTCAATTGCATATTCGAGTCTCCAGACATTTTAACACATCTTGATCTGTTTCTAGATCCTGAAGAATAAATCTGCAAATTTGAACCTATTCAATACAAACTCAATTTCTTCTCTTCTATTGTGATTCTTAGCACTTTGATACCATATAGAAATATCACTCTAATTCATGTCGAAATTTGTAGAAATTCTATACCAATGGATTCAATCTGATCTTGTGATGTACTAAACCAAGATATTCAATCCTTCAACAATATTTGTAGAATACAAAACATGACCGCTCAATCACATGCAAGTAAGAGAGATAACTAAATCAATCACATAACACAATATGTTCTTGGGGAAATAAACTTCTCAAAACCCCACTATCATATATTGTATAAATTCAAGGAATCATAACGCAATAGAATGCTTAATCTCTCATGAGATTCTCCAGCACTCTGCCAATTATCTCCCACTGATCTACACAAAATTGGAAAAACACATAGCCAATTTTTAGCCTTCCTTCAACTTACCTTGATTTTGCAATTTTTAAGGAATTAGCTCCCTATTAAATAGGAAAAATAGCCCCACTTGATTGTGCAATCCATCATGGCATACTCATGACTTTATAATTGCACTCAGGAAATTCTCTAAAAATACAACTGATAGTTATGTTCCCTTTAACCTCTGTCTCAACTGGGTCTTCCTCAAAATTGACATTCATGCAACTATTAATAGTGAATCATCAGTTATCTAATTTATCACTAATTGTGAATTAAACCTAATTTAATCCATTGGACCTCTGACTAATTCATCACTCAATTAGAACTAGTTAAACTGATTTTAACTCAACTAATTGAGTTAACTGATTACACCTGCACCCCACTAGTGCATTAACTGCAACTGGACCCCAAAAATATTAGGATCACTCTACATGCCTCATCTTAGACCCTCAACTCGAATTTCTTGAGCTAGCTCAGTCATCATGACTTAGTTAACTCATACAAGTTGTTATGAGATGAAATTACAATTTATTGTCTAATTTATTTAAGGGAAAAATAAATTAGACACCCACATTCCTCACTAGTGTGTAACTGAAATTCTCACTGAATTTCCTCACCAATGTGTGTGTACTTTTTGTCATTTCAGGTTGCCAATTTCACTGTTTCTTGTTTCAAATTTCAACAAGCACAATTTCCATTACTTGAATACATCCCATAATTAGCACCATTGTTGCCACAATCATGAAACACTTGTATCCTAGGTTTAAACTTGGTATTATCATTTTCCCTTACAATTTTAAATTATATATCGAATCAAAAGATCTACTTAACCACAATTCAAGATAGTCATATAAATTAAATGGCTGGTAGATAAACATCAAAACACCATCTTCATAAGTAATTTAAAAAAATTACACAAAATTATTTTAAATTATTATTTTTAAAAAATTAATATATGAGTTAAACACACCTTAATTGGGTTGTTTTAGGCACTCATAGTGCTTCAGTTAATGAATGGTATACACTTTTTGCTTTATTAAATTTTGTTCATGTTTAATTTCTTTTGTGACAGATAATATTATTGAATATATGTGTTTTTTTTGTTAAAATTTTTAGTTGAGCTAAAGTATTCAATACTATTCTTGATTCTTCATTAATTAACCAACATATATATATTTTAATTTTTTTTTTTTTAATGTAATGTTACCTTAAATATTTTGGGTTGTAGAGGGTCTTTTGCACAATTAAAAAACACATGCAACAAGATTATTAATTATGGAGATTCACTCTCACTTTTACCCTAGAAATTCTTAACCTATAGACAATATTTGTCACAATACCATACCAATAACATATACCACTATCTAAAACAGCCATAACTCATGTTCATATGATAGTTGTTCATATATATATATTTTTCAATTAAACAATTTAATTAATATGATAGAAAACCATAACCACTCTAAGAATAAATCTCAACCTTTAATTTGTGACTACTACTAAAATGTTCTAAAATATTTTATGGAAGTTAAATCCTACCATTAAAATTTTTGAAATTCTATTTCAAAATAGACAAAAAAAAAAAAAAAAAAAAAAACGTGTAAAATGAACTTTTAAAAAATACCATAAAATAAAATATACGCTAAAATATTAAATTTATTATTCATATATATATATATGCCAAAGGCATTTTATCTATGGGGTTCTATGTGCTAACACTATTCATTGTAGCCAATCGGAGTGCATACTTTTCGTTGTCCTCCCTTCCATTGGACTTTGACACTTGTCCTCCTTCTTTCCGCAAACTTGATTTCTCTGTAGAGCAGCGGTACCGGGGACGGTCGAAGGGCAGGGTGCAGCTTCGATCTTCGATAAGTAAGGAAGGTATTCCTTTCAGCTCCAACGAGCTGCTGGGGAAGTTTCACTGCTCCATCTAACATTCTTGAAGCCATATATGTGGTGCGTAAATGCATTAATCTCGCTTGAACCTAAAGGAATAACATCAATTCCTTGGTCTTTCTAATAACAGGAAGAAGCCAGTCAACCAAGGTACTTTTCCACTGCAATTCTCTACTGCTCAATAAAATCATCGTTATGGATAACTTGAATTTCCACAATATGTTTGTAAGGGAGATGAAGGATGAAATACCCTCGATACGACTCAAAAAACCTATCATCCAAAGTCACGACATCATGAAATCGATGCCCGACCTTGAACTCTTTATTGCCAAATTCAGGGATATTGGTGCAAGTGATGATATGATATGTGATATATGTGTTTCCGTGGGGAATAAGAGAAATGGCCATCTCATTGTGCTCCTTATGAGCTGTTTTCACTAGTCACTCTTAAGTACTCTAAAAAAATCGATGAACTAGAATGTGAAAAAGGGCAGCTAGTCACTGGCAAGTACTTCGAAGAACTTGACGAATAATATTTCTCAAAAGACGAACCGGTCACTGTCAAGTACTCGAAGAATTAAGTGAACCAAAATGTTAAACATAAGAAATAGAAGCCTCCTTTCCTGGAACTTGGGCAATACCATTTCCAAAAAACTGAGTGAATACAACATATTCCCTCATAGGAGAACGACCCACAAGAGAATCACCGTTACCATTATCCTCTGCCGAAGAAATATTTTGAAAGGAATCTTCATTGAAGACCACAATCGGTGCTCTATAGGAGACAAATGTTTTTAAGTTTCGGAAGCATACATTAATGACCTGGATGTTACGATTTCATGATGTCTGTTGGACAGACATGATTTTAGTTTTTTTGGGTCAAGTACAGGGCTATTTACAAAATTGAAGGTCTTAGTTGCTTGACTCTCTTCATTTTCAAACCACATCATATTGACTAACAATATAAAAAAGAGGAGCTCTAATGCCCTACTATCTTATATACATAAAATATAGCTAGGGTTTCATGTTGATGAAGAGGAAAACAATCACTAGAAGAATTGAAATTTGAAAACCCCAACTAATGACTTTCGGTTATAAAAATACTAATCCGATAAAAAAATGGGCTGACAACAAATAATCATTGACGAAATTTCCTAATTCAAGAAAAACACGATGTCCACAAACTAGAGGAGGAATTGGGCATCATATAAAATAAAAGTAAAAACAGTTGAGGTTTTGAGCCTTGTCATTTTCGTAATAATGTGAATGATCAATCAATGAATCTTAAATGGATGAGGCCATAAATATTAGAGAATCTCTAAAGCTCGATATCTGATTATTGATTTCTTTTGAAAAATCATTTGCTCTGCTTATTTGCTAACACATCAGTCGACTTATCTCTTTTGAAAAACCAATCACCCTGCACACTTGCTAACACAACGATCCACTGTAATTTGAATTAAAATGGGCTAAAGAGACCCTACATCTCCAAATTTGGCACTGTTTCTGTTCACCTGGGTAATGTGAGCTTTGAATTTCCTTTGTAGCTAGATTGGATTTTGAATTCAGTAACCAACTGTATCTATGTCGAAGTCTGCACAATCCATAGGAAACGATCCCTTTGACTTAATTTACCTTTACAAAAACAATGGGAAACAGTTGTAGTCAAAATTGACACCGTACCCGCCCTTCCCATTGTTGATGCATTCAAAAATTGTACTTCAAAAAGAACCTTCCTAATAAAATTATATATCAATGCCGAGTCAAATTTGACACTCATTGTAACCATATTTCATGAGAGATTATTCTTAAATATGTGCTTCGAAATTCTATAATTTTTTTTCTTATTACATAGACTTACCATTGACATGAACCTCACAACATATGACTAATTAACATGTCACATATAGTGGTGGTATTTGAAACAAGTTGTGAGTAGTATACTTAGTCAGTGAATGACACAGATGGTCAAGAGGAGTGCCAAAGTTTTCGTTGTCCATGAAGTATAATTTGATGAACATGTAGAGGGTGAAAATATGCATAAAATTTGTTATAAAGTATGTTTACATATACCTCCATATGTACTTTGCTCCGTCTATAAGTTGAATATGAATTAAAGAGAAACCAAAACACTACACATGATATTCACAAAATCTTCAATCCTAAAATGGTTGGTCTGCCAAACATGGTTGCGACTCTTTGAATTTCCCGCAAAATAAATGGAACCAGTGTTAATTAAAATACTAGATTGATATAAACCTTGAATATTCAGGTAACTTATTTTATGACATTTATGACATAAGGTATGGTGTCATTTTGTTTCATTTAAGAAATTTAAGGGTGATGGTGTCATTTTGTTTCATTTAATAAATTTAGGGGTGCTGAAAGGTTTGTGAAATGTGGATTAATAATTATTTTTATAACTCTCTTACCCTCTAGTTTAGTGATACCTGTAAGAGTATTTCAAACTCATGAACCTATGGATTTACATTCTATCCTCATAAAATGTAGCATTAAATACATTTTTGAGATTATTATCACATTGGTAGATGGTCTTTACATCAAACATTGGATACAAGCTAACTGGTCTAATGTAGAGATAGATCTCCAAATAGGCATGACCATGTTTTTCACATCTTTTCCAATCTCGAATATAAGGAAAATATTTTTTTAAGGATTATTTTCTTAATAATGTTGGACTTTACTTTCCTCATAAGCATGCTTATTGATTAAAAGAGAAATATGACTAACTTATTTATATTCTTTAAAGTTATATATATATATATATATATATATATATATATATATATATATATATATATATATATATATATATATATATATATATATATATATATATATAACTACCAAAATAAGATCTAGAGTCTAATCTAATTATTTTATATATCAAAACAGTGAAAAATATAATTTTTAGATGGAAAATATAATTTTTAGAAATTTATAGAAATTCTATACTAATGGATTCAATCCTATCTTGTGATGTACTAAAACAAGATATTGAGTCCTTCTACAATATTTGCAGAATACAAAACATGATCACTCAATCACATGCAAGTAAGAGAAAGAAGTAAATAAATCACACAACACAAGATATTTTTCAGGAAAACAACTGTTCAAAACCCCACTATCATATATTGTATAAAGTAAAATATGATGAAACAATACAATGCCTAATCTCTCATGAGATTCTCCAGCACTCTGCCAATTGTCACCTGCTGATCTAGGCAAAATTGGATAAACACATAGCCAATTTTCAACCTTCCTTCAGCCTGCCTTGCTCATGCAATTCTTAAAGAATTAGCTCCCTGTTAAATAGGAAAAATAGCATTCCTTGATTGCACAATCCATCATGGCATCCTCATGACTTTATACTTGTACTCGAGAAATTCTCTAAAAATATAATTGATAGTTATGTTTCCTTTAACCCTTGTTTCAACTGGGTCTTCCTCAGAATTGACATGCATGCAACTATTAATAGTGAATCATCAGTTATTTGATTTATCACTACTTGTGAATTAAATATAATTTAACTCACTGGACCTCTCATTAATTCATCACTCAGTTAGAACTGGTTAAAATGATTTTAACTCAATTAATTGAGTTAACTGATTACACGTGCACCCCACTAGTGCATTAACTGCAAGTGGACCCCAAAAATATTAGGATCACTCTGCATGCCTCATCTTAGACCCTCAACTCAAATTTCTTGAGGTAACTGAGTCATCATGACTTAGTTAAATGATACACGTTGTTATGGGATGAAATTACAATTTATTGTCTAATTTATTTAAGGGAAAAATATGTTAGACACCCACATTACTCACTACTGTGTAATTGAAATTCCTCACTGAATTTCCTCACTAATGTGTGTGTAACTTTTTCCCTTTCTGGTCGCCAAATTGACTATTTCTTGTTGCAAATTTCAACAAGCACAATTTCCATTACTTCCATACATCCCATAATTAGCACCAATGTTGCCATAATCACCAAACACTTGTATCCTAGTTTTAAAATTGGTGTTATCGTTTTTTCTTACAATTTTAAATTATATAATGAATTAAAAGCTCTATTTAACCACAATTCAGCATGGTCATATAAATTAAATGACTGGTACATAGACATCAAAACACCATTTTCATAGCTAAATTAAAAAAATCACACAAATTTATTTTAAATTATTATTTATAAAGAAATTAATATATGAGCTAAACATACCTTAATTGGGTTTTTTAGACACTCATAGTGGTTCACTAAATGAATGTTATACTCTATTTGTTTTATTAAATTTTGTTCATCTTTAATTTCTTTTGTGACATATAATATTATTGAATATATGTGTTTTTTGTTAAAAAGTTTAATTAAGCCAAAGTATTCAATATTACTCTTGATTATTCATTAAGTAGTCGACATATATCTTTTAAATTGTTTTTTTTATGTAATGTTACCTCATATATTTTAGGTTGTAAAAGTTTTTTTGCAAAATTAAAAAAGCATGCAACAAGATTATTAGTTATGGAGATTCATTCTCATTTTTACCATAGAAATTCTTAACCTATAGATAATCATGTCACAATATGATACCAATAACATATACTAAAAAAATCGTAACTCATATATATATATATATATATATATATATATATATATATATATATAACAATTTAATTAATATGATAGAAAACCTATACCCACTCTAAGAATAAATATCAATCTTTAATTTTAATTTGTGACTATTACTAAGTTCTAAAATATTTTATGGAATTTAAATCTTACCATTTTTGAAATTTTATTTAAAAAAAAAAAACTTAAAAAAATACTATAAAATAAAATCAACAATAAAACATTAAATTTACTATTCAATTATATATACACTGAAACATTATATTTATTATTCATCTATATATACATAATCATATTTGGTATAAATGATAGAACACCACACCAAACGAATCACATCTAAGTTATTGAAGTGTTTCGGTTCCACCGATCAAATTTCTTTGAAATAGAGAAATCTGATCAATTTTCAATTTACACGGTGCAATTTACATGTTTTAATTTCCAATTTTAATTTTCAATTTACATGTTTTAATTTCCAATTTAAATTTTTTTTTGGTAAAATTGCAATTAAAACATGTACATGCT
Source organism: Pinus albicaulis (assembly GCA_034641835.2). Taxonomy (NCBI): domain Eukaryota; kingdom Viridiplantae; phylum Streptophyta; class Pinopsida; order Pinales; family Pinaceae; genus Pinus; species Pinus albicaulis. The sequence continues at coordinate 7,012 of JAXQQM020080970.1, read as the reverse complement.
AAACCCTTAATTTATTTAGCACTGTTCACACCAAACTTGAATTCAAATTTTGGTTATACACACCTGCTCCCAACGACTCTCTCATCACACTTCAAATTTTGCTTATACACACCCAACGACTCTCTCAGCACACTTCAAATTTTGCTTATACACACCAACGACTCTCACGTCACAGCCCGCACAGAGTTATGGCGCAGAAGCCGTCATTCAGATACGGCGCCGCCTCAATGAATCTTCCTCACCCATGACGTTCTTGATCTATCTATGTTCATCACCCATGACGTTAGTCGAATCGAAACCTCTATATATAAACACATTAATTGGCATTACACTCTCAATCAATCTATCAACCATTCCGGCACATCTATCAGTATAATATTGAAACTATTAAGTATTATACATTTAACCATATTCAAGAAACTAAGTTTTGTGAATTCATCATTTTTACTTACTCAATTTTTTCATTTAGTAAAGGAAGATCAAGACAACTAGTTTTGTCATGAATTGTAAATTACATAATCATTTTTTCAAATCAAAGTTTACAATAACAAAAGTCCACATCCAACACATGACCCACTCTTTTGATAGAGGAGCACCACACTATCAAAACTATACAATCATTAAGAACCAAACTAAGGATTACACACTTAGACTAAGTCTTACATTCATCTATCATTTTAAAATTTAAATAATAATAAATCTATATGAATTGCAATGATGAATAACACTAATCTTTAAATTATGTATATATATACTCAAATAGCATATATTGATTGTGAATCAATACCAATTCTAAGTGATCTAATAAATTTGGAACTTGGATAAAGACATGTGATGAGAAACACTAGTGATGAGAACAATACAGTTTGACCACAAAATTCTAATTAGCAACATTGCATTTTTTAGATTAATACAAATGTTTGTCTGCCCTTCTTATGGTTTGTATATCTAATTGATATATGTTTTGTAGTACCCACTATAGGGATTTTTGCACATATGTAAACATGTATTTTGTGTATGTTGTAACTTTTCTTTTAATGCAGCCTAATTGCTCGGGTGTTAATTTTATGCCATGACTAGGTGAATAGGTGTCATGCAAACTAAACTTTTTGACACAGAGTTCTTTTTTGTTTCTTGAATGAAAAAATTACATTTTTTCATTTAGAGATGTTTTAACTTATTACCCAAAAGTTTAGATCTCAAGCAAGATACCTCTAAATCTACATAAACAACTCGTAAATTTAAGAATAAGCGATTTTTTTTTCGCGAATCTAAGATATGTGACTTTCATTGTACAAGTCATGCCTGTGGATATTCTATGAACTCCCTTGGATGAGCATACTCTCTGATGATGCCACCAGATTTATATTGAGCCGATTGTAGTAATCTAAAGACTTAATAGTTGGTTCTATGATCTTTTATTTGGGAATGAGTTTTGGCTAACTAGTCAACTAACTGTGTTATTTGAATTTCAAAATAAGTTGTATTTATATGATGTCTAGTGTGAATTTGAATTTAAAAATATGTAATATTGTGATTGTTCTTCTTAGTAAAAAATTTATTCAAAAATCTGTAACATTCTAGTTCAATTTTGTGATTGTTCTAGTTAATAAAAAAATTTATAAAAAAATATGTTTGACATAAGATTTGGTTTTGTAAAACAGGAAACCATTGAAATTTTATTGAGAGATAACAAGAACTTAGTACAAGGAGATTAAAAAAATTTAATGCATGTTGCAAATGGTGCTGGTGACATTTTTCACTAATGAAAATGCTTCGAGGTGGACACCGAAATGTATTCAAAGACATGCATGCTGAAAGAAAGGAAGCAAGCATGGCTTATAGTCCTTTATTCATTCACCTTGGTGTTAATTTTGCTGGAAAGAAAGAAAGCAGTCATGGCTTATTGTCTTTTGTTCATTCACCTTGGTGTTAATTTTTCCAAGTTAGTATGTACATTTTTTTTGAAGTTTTGTACAAATTAGAAAAATATAACTTTAATTTCTCTAACTATTATTTTAAAAAATAATAACTAAAATCTAGAACCGGTTCTTTTTCCACCAAGGCAAATTGTCTCTTCTTCCAATTAATGCCCCAAATGAACAAATGTTCCTACTCACACGAAGTGCAAAGCCTATTTTCTTAAATGCAGATTCATGGGATATATATAGGTGCTATAATGTTAAAATGTTTAACCATGTGATACTGAATGATTTTCTACGTAGACCTAAATCAATTGCTTGCTATTTTCCCAAAGCAAGAATCGTATTCTTCCTTTATTTTCTTTTAATGGATAGCCATGAATACTAAATTCTATGTGTTGATGATTTTCTAAGTAGATCTAAATCAATTACTTGCTATTTTCCCAAAGCAAAAATCGTATCCTATTTTTTTCCTTTATACTAAATTCTATGAGTTGACTTTGATACTGCTGGTTGATGACTTCACCATCTTTTATAATTATGTGCTTCCTTTCCATCAATGAAGGTATATTGTGACAAAGCACTAGTACAATACAATCTTAAATTTTACAGTGTTAAGGTGACATTTTCATCTGTCTATGATTTGATGAAATTTTTTTCAAGTTTTTTGCTTAAGTAGTTTTGATCACTTCTTAATAAGATATTAGTGGATTGTGGAATTTTTATTAAATTATGATAAACGATGTAGTTTGTTTTAAAAGAGTGGTGTTTTTAATTAGTTTTTAATAATATATTAGTGGATAGTGGAGTTTCTATTAAAATGATGATAAAAAATATGACTAGAGTTAGTATTAAGGTGGTGGTGAGAGGGTTATTAATATGAATCAGTAATGTTGATAAAAAATTAAAATTTATGACTTTTTTGTTTTGAAATTTGTAATAACTTAAATACCCATTAAACTATATGCTAATCACTATTAACTTAATTTTTTCTAAGTTGTAACACAAAAGTCAGAAATTGGTGTTAATATTTCTTCTCTAGACATAATTTCAAAGAAGTGGAAGATACATTTACATGAATATTGAATTTTTACTTTTTAGTGTTAATTAAGTTTAACAATTTTGATTAATTGTTTTTTATATAATTTTTTCTTGGATACCTTGTTAAACAGAGAATTTTCACCAACAAAAAGAAGTTAGCAAAATAATATTATAATTTGGCCCATAGTATGTGAATTGCAGGTGCCTTCTTTTATCTTTTTAAATTGATATTCTCTTTTATCTTACATTAAATAAATGAGTTGAATTTTCATGAAAAAAATAAATGGTGAAACTTTTTTTTTTAATGAGAAATATCTTTGTATTTTATAAAAGGAAGATATATATATATTTTTCAGGGGCATCTCAATAATAAGCCTCTAAGCTATTATAAGAAATACTATTATGAGCTGACAATGCCACATGCAAGAATTGAGGGTGGAGAGGATAACAACATTTCTTCCAACTACCCAAACTAAAACCAATTGATATAAATAGTTGAACTTATTCATAACTTTTATTTCATTAAATTTTACTTCTTTTATAGGTTGCTAAATTTCCTGCAAATTGATAACAAAAATAATTTTGTCAAAAACACTTGCAACTTGGAATATTTCCATCCATTCCCTTATTTTCTAAACACTATTTAAAAAATATTAAATATCAAATTATAACAAATTTGATAATTTCTCATCTATTTTCAATATGCTTCTTAAAAAACCAAGCAAATTGTCACATATCACTAGCTACTTATAATTGAAAAAAAAAATATAAATTGATTTTAAAAACTAAAAAATATTTAAAACAATAACGAATAAATTAAAATCACAATGACAAAGTCAAACACAACTGAAAATTAATCCTAAACTTTATGAAAATTTTCACTACTTAATTGTACTTTGATCCATCCAATTATGTTGTCTCTTTTCCAAAACTTTGGTTGCAATTATATATTGAAAATTAAAATTACATTTTATGAAAGAGGAATAATTTTTCTAATAAGATAGAAGATTATGATCGATTTTAACATGGACTTATTTTCTTTTTAAAAAATAATGAAACAGTGTAAAACTTTGAATTTCCTATCATGTTATCAAATATGAATAATTTTTCTAATAAGATAGAATATTATGATCGATTTTAAAATGGACTTATTTTCTTTTTCAAAAACAATGAAACAGTGTAAAACTTTGAATTTCTTATCATGTTATCAAATATTTTTCAAAAAACTCTCACCTCTCATATAAAAATGTTAAACTTTGATATGATTAGGGAGTCATCACCCATAGTTTCACAATCATGAATCTAATTCTGTATGTACAATTATGGATTGATTTTTGATAGAACCCTAATAGATATATTCGTATAATATGTTTCTCCTTCTCTTCATTTTATTCCTCTCAACTGCTTGAGCAAGATATATAAATTCTCCTTATATATTCATATATTATATCTCTCATATTTTATTGAATCTTCATTAATTCTACCATTGTTTTCAACTTTCTTGATTAAGAAGGTTTTGTAATTATTGCATTAACAAAAATACTAATTATTATGAATTTATTCAAGAAATATAACCGGTAGAAAAGTAAATAATAGAGATAATGACATAGAACCTATATAATATATCATTTGCATTAATAGTCTAGAAACTAGAGAGAAATAATCATGGGAATCTTCACGGGAAACATCCTTTCAAAAAAGATTCAATGAAATTAAAACACTTCACAAAACATTCCATAGTCTATTGGATCTAATACTTTCTCTAGAAAATTCTAACTACTTGTAGTCCCATCATGAATGAGTGTAACTGCTTAATAGGTGTCATGTGATAAATAAGACCCTTTCTGAGTCAAGTAACTACCAAATAAATACTTTAATGTACCTTATTCACATAACAAACAATCATTCATTAATGACTAACTCTGAGGTAAGCCAAAGTATGGAGGTCACATGGTAGGGCCCTAACGTTCCCTCGCTTTTCAAGAGAAATGTTGTCCTTGTGGCTAGAGGTGTGGAACCTATTATAAAATCATTGGTGAAATCCTAGGTGTTTTTTTCTAATCATATATATTTCCATTAGATTTGGTCCTCTCAAATGACATGATGGAAAATTTGACATTTTCTTCTCGGAAATACTGTCACTTGTTATAACAAATGATACCCTCTTTATTGTGTTTTGGAAAGTTGGATTGAACTTGGTAATTTCACCTTATGACCTTCCTTAAGGACATGAAAACTGGGTGAATCTCAGAGTGCATTAGGGGACATGAAAACCTAAGTGAATCTTGGAGTGCATTAGGAGAACCAATTGATAGTTACATGGTGTAATGTGATGGAGTATCTGATAAGGTGCAATTTTTTTGGCTAGATTTTACCAACCCTTTTCTTTGATAGAGCACTACTTGTAAGGAGGGAGATGGATGACCACTTGAACCTCTTCTTCAAAATAATGCTCAAAGTGGTGTTCATTGAACTATTTCTCTAGAATCAATTCGAAAAAATATTATCCTTAAGTGATCTAAGAATGGTTCTTCTAGTGTTAAGTTTTCAATCTAATTTTTGCACCTTACATATTCCTAGTAGATAATAAGCGATTGAAGGAGATTATTGGCCATATAAAATTTCAGATGATGAAATTTTTGTATCACTATGGTAAGTGGAATTTTACCACCATTAAATAAGGGGTTTAACCCATTGGTTTTATTGATCCACTACAAAACACCATAATTAGGTTTCTAGGAATTCATTGATCACCTTCGGTTAACTATTATTTTGAGGATGAAAATATGCACTCATGCTCAATTGTGTGCCTCGGAAGTGCTTATGTTTAGTGCTTCTGTCTTCAAAGGTCATTTTTCCCACTCAAGGTTGAGGCCAAATGAAATTCTTGGGTAATTTTGTGTTTTTCCTGTTCTGGGTTGTTCCAACCATGAAAGCTTGGGGTTGGCTACAAGTGCTAGGTATTTTTCACAAAATATTTTTCCCATTAGATAAGAAGAAGTTCTTATGTTTAGTTTTTCTTTCTTCAAATGTCATTTATTCCACTCAAGCTTGAGGTTGAGGCCAAATATAGGTTCATCGCCAAATAAATTTTTTTTCTCTTGATAGGAGGCCCATTAGAAACATAATGTATGCATGTATCTAATGGTAGCTTTGATTACTGATAATAAGAGGTACACTTTGATGGATCTAGTGACCACTTGTAGTAGAAGCAACTTGGTACTAACTAACGGGGAGTAGTAGAGCCAATTTGGGAATTTCATGGTAACCCATTTTATACCCTTAACGTCGGGGGCATTGTGTCATGAAAATGGTCCATTATCATTCATGATTGTTGGGGGAAACAATGCATGAATCCACGTGATGTACCACAAACAACTGATATTTCTTGCAATAGCACTACATACTCATCTATATTATTAGGTTTTTCAAGTCGCAAAATATACGTGACATAATGGGGTTAGAAGAAGACAAATCCTGCTCCATATCCTTGTCCAAATATTTCCATAGAAAAATGTTTGACTACTACTACAAGAGGTTGAATGCGCACTAATATTTTCCCTTTTTGAGAAACTATTTCAACAACCATATCAAACTAATAAGATAGCATGATCATGAGGATTTATGTGGTATTCATTCTAATCTATTTTAACAGGAGGCCTTGATAGTTAGATATAGAAGGGAATTGACTTTAGTTGATCATTAGAAGTTGATCATAGATGATATTTGATAGATACTTGGTCACTTAGCTAATCAACTCTATGATCAACCATGGTGGTTTTTTCACTAATTGACCCACGCGATAGAACGTCTTTCCTTAGAGCTCCACCTAATGTAACATCAATTGTCAGAGATCACATTAGTGGAATATAGTTCGTTAGAGCTCCACCTAATGGAACACCATTCCTCAAAGATTTCCCATAAGTTGTGTAGCCACACTTTGTCTCCACCTGGAACTATTAGTCCATTTGGTGCCTTTCATGCCACTTTCGGTTGTAAATATAGTTCCTTTATATTCTTAATGAGTTTTTTACTTTACATCTATAGGA